>JAQZBX010073048.1:0-14979 GCA_029593785.1 Cabassous unicinctus | reverse complement strand
CCCCCCCCCCCCCCATTTAACCCTACACATATTGCTTCCCCTCTCTGGTGACATGGGGGAGGGACAGTACCTACCGCACTTTGATGACATCACCCCCAATTTATGGCTGAGACTACTGAGGCTCGGGGCAGTGTGTGTGACTGGCCCAACGTCACCCACAAGTAAATGACAGGGCCAGGACTGGAACCCAGGCCCTTCTAGCCCCCAAGGCTGGGCTCTTGACCTCTCGGCTCTACCACCTGCCCCTGCCTCCTCTTTGCCTGGTCTCTCCAGGCCTGCCTGGGGATGCTGAACTCATCAGGAAATCCCAGGCTAGAGAGCTGAGTGCTTAGGGGTGTGGACTGCTTGGCTTCAGATTCTAGCCCCATCGAGGGGCCTTATTCTGTCTGAACCTCAACTTCCCCCTCTGTAAAATGGGAATAACACTTCAGACCTTGTAGGGAAGCTGTGAGGGCGTAAGGAGTCACGCATATGGTCGTGCAGGTACATCATCTACCTGGCACAATGCCTTTGGAGGGGGCAGCACCCCATCAGTGCCTGCTGCTGCTGTGTTTGTTGTGCAGCCTAACTATGGGTTGAGACCTTGTTGGACCTAAGGTTCCCTTTAACAATGGTTTTAAGGTTTCTTTTACTTTCCTCAAATGAAATCCATAAATAATAAAACCTACCAACACACATAATTTAAGAATAATTAATACTCAAGTTGTAATATAAAAGAAACTAAAAAGAAAGTAATTTAGAATAAATTAATATCTAAGTTCTCAGGCACAATACACAAGAAGACACAAGGAAGTCGTGGGAGGGGTGCGGCTCCGGGTAGAGTCACAGAGTCTTTGCTGGCCGAGTCAGGAGCGCCCTGTCGGCAGCTCAAGGACCAAGACCACATGGCTATGATAGTCCCATGTAAGGTTCTGAACTGAACAATCCACACAGCCCCCAATTTATATGGAAGTCTCTTTCATGGAAGATACGCTGTGTATTAAAACCAAGCAAAACACGCTTTTGTGACTCCGTGTAAAACGGAATTTGGTCCTTAGCTCAGATCATTATAAACAGGTTTTTCACCTACATGAATTACCAAAGGGAGATTTGAACCCTGTGGGGGATTTGGGATGCTTGGCAGGATGTCTGTACCCCTTCCCCTTCCCCTACTCCACTCTATGCCAGGGGCAATTCCCCAATCCCTGGGGTCTGCCCAATACCCCCAGTCCCTTAGAACCCATAGCCACCTGTTTGCTGATCTTGGGTGATGGAGACATGGCAGCCTGATTGAAAAGTCTCCCCGGCCCCAGGGAACCTCAAGGTGCCACTGGACACAGCTCACACTTCAGCTTCCAGAAATCCTACTTCAAATCTTGATCCCAGCCATTCATTCACTATGTGAAACTGAGTGAGTCACATCACTTTGCCAAGCTCCAATTTCCCTGTGAGTGGGAAAGAGGGTGATAGTACCTGCCTAACAGAGTAAGGCATTCATTCATGCAGAAAATATTTATTGAGCACCTACTGTTTGCACTGAAGATACAGCAGTGAACAGAACAGACCAAAATCTCTGCCCTATTGGAGCTAACAGTCGCATGGGGGGATAGACAGAAATCAGATAAATATAGAAGATAATGTCAGGTATGAAGAAAAATAAAGCAGGGTCATAGATAGAGACTAGGGCAGGGCCACTTGAAGAGCATAGTCAATGATTGAAGTGACAAATGCACAACTATGTGATTATACCAAGTACCATTGATTATATACTTTGGATGGATTGTATCCTTTATTAATATGCATTACTAAAATTGATTTGTTAAAAAGAAAAGGGGTGTAGTCAAGGAAGGCTTCCTTGAGGAGGTGGCATTTGAACAGACATCTGAATAACGTGAAGGAACGTGCCATGCCAGGATTTGAGGGAAGAGTACTTCAGGCAGAGGGAACAGAAAATACCAAACCCTGACGTGGGGAAATGCTTGATGTGTTTGAGAAACAGCAAGAGGCCAGTGTAGCTGAAAGGGAGTGAGTAAGAAGGGAGAGGAAATGAGGTCAAGAGAGGTCAGACTGTGTAAAGAGTTTGGGTTTTATCTCCAGTGTGGCAGGGAGAAAATCTAAGAAATTATTCACTGGGGAAGCCCTCTGTGTCCTGTGTCCTTGCAGGTGAGAAAAGGATATGGACACACTCTAAAGCCACCCTCCATCCATGAAGGTGGGCTGAGTCCTATGGACTAATGGGTTGGAGTCCAGGGGCTGCAGCTGAAATCATCCGCTAAGCTGTAGTTCTCATGAAACGCCACCAGGTGGCAACACTGGGTCGTATTTCTAACGTGAGTGGTTGACTCTCCAAGGGGTGGTTCCCAAACTTGAGCCTCATCAGAATCACCTGGAAGGTTGGCTGGGCCCCCACCCCCAGAGTGTCTGATGTGTACAGCTGGGATGGGGTCTAAGAATCTGCATTTCTAACAGGTCGCAGGTGATGTTGCTGGTTGAGGGAGCTCACTTTGAGAACCCCTGGTTGGAGTCCTGAGGTAGAAACTAGGGCCACACTCCTTCATTTCACAGGTGGGGAAAGAGGGGCCCCTGCTCAAAAACATTCCAGTACCTTCCCATCATATTGAGAATAAAATCCAGTTGTGTCCCGTCCCCCTGTCCTTCTCCCTGACCCCCTCACCTTCAGGTCCTGCTTTCTTCTCCCATCCCTTCTCCTGCCGCTCTCCTCCTCACTCTGAACAATGACCACCGTGTTCTCATTGCTCCTTGAAGCCTGTTCCTGCATCCGGGCCTTTGCACATGCTGTACCTTCCGCCTGGGATGCCGTTTCCCTCACCCTTCCCATTGGCTGGTGTCCTCTCAGTCTTCACGTCTCAACTTAAGCGTCACGTCGCCAGGGAGGCTTCCCCCTGGCAGCCCTCCCTGAAGCCCCCTGTTCACATGAATCCCTGCTCTTTTCCTTTTTAGTGTTTATCGCAGTCTGTAATTATTTAATCTCTATCTTCGTTCACAATCTGCTCTCCTCTTTACATTCCAGGCCCTCGAGGGCTGGGACCGGGTCTGCCGCCTTTACTATTTCATCCCGAGTGCCCACTATGGTGCCTGGCATCAAGCAGGCTCTCAGGAAACACCCGCTGAATAAATGAAACTAAAGTCCTGCCCAGGCTCTCCCAGACAGTCAGCGGGTGAGCAGCAGCTCCGTGGACAGGGTGCCCAGCGGTGTGTGCTGTTTAGCCTCATGCTCCTCCCAGTCCTGAAGTTCAGCGTGCTTGGGAAGGAAATAAAGATGAATAAGACCATTTCTGCAAATAGTTTGTGAAACTATTTGTGACTCTTCCTAGCTCATTGGCCCTCTCACCTGGAGAGGTGAGGGGCTGCTGGGAGGACCTCTCCTAAGAGTTCCAGGGTTGGTGAGCAGAGTCAGTGCACAAATAAAAAGTCAAGGGACATTTGGGCTTGGAAATTTATAAATCCCTTCTACCCCATGATTGCATTGCATCCTCAGGTTAGGGAAAAAAATGATCCAAAACTTGGGAATAACAGAAAAGGAGGACCATGTGTCCTTTCAGCGTCATGCTGTAGCATTGTCCCACAGGCCCACCCGAGAGTCATCTAACTCTCTAGGGGAATGGATCTTTGTTTGAATTGTCGTTTACTTATTTATTAGGACCCAACCATGGGGAAGGTATGTATTCACTTGTAGATTTATATTGCAAATGATATTTTTCCAGTAGAAAAGATCACCCAAAGGTTGCAACTTTGTTGTCCTGTAGGACATTTACCAGTTGTGTGTTTCACTTCACAGTCTTATTTCAGCATCTTGTCTTTCATACACATTTCAGACTCTCCTACATTCTTTGCACCAGCTCCCCCATCCTGTTGATGAGTTAATGCTAATGAGTTAAATACAATTTTGGCCCATTCTCACTTTTTATTTGTGTGTGAAGCATGTTTTTAACTTTTTAAAAATCAAGCTTTAAGGGAGTGAGTGTAGCTCAGTGGTTGAGCACCTGCTTCCCATGTACAAGGTCCTGGGTTCAATACCTGGTACTTCCTGTAAAAACAAAACAAAACAAAAAAATTAAGCTTTGGCATCACCACCACCTTTGTGAGAAAGGGCTGAATGGCCCCGTTTCCTGGAGGGGTCTAGTGAGACTCAGAGAGCTGGAATAATGGACTGAGGTCATGAGTGAAAGTGGCGAGGCTGGGCCTTGACCCCAGGTCTGCCTGAGCTCATGGCCCCAATCCTGCAGTGATGCGCCACCCATGTGCCTGGAGCTGAGCTTCAAAACCTCGTCCATTTGAATCCTCACAACTCAACACATCCCATGAAGTGTTATCTCCATTTTAGAGACGAGGAAACTGAGAACAACAGCTGGGAGCCAAGTCACCCCTAGTCACCCGGTTACTTGAAGGCCCAGAGAGGAGCAGGGTCTTACTGAGGTCACACCAGAAGTCAGAGGCTGAGGGGACCTCTGGCCCCGTTCACCGGAGGCCCCCCAGCAAGTGGCTGGAGGTGAGGGAGAGCCTGGGATGCAGTGCTGAGCCCAAGGGGAGGCCTTAGGGCCAAGGCCAGGAAGGAGGAGGTGGGTGGGTCCCCTGGCAGCTGAGGGGGAAGATAAAGGCCTGGAAAGATGTTGCTAGGGCTGAGATGAGGAGGAAAGGAAGAGGCTGGGAAGCGGAAGGAGCAGCTGCAAGGGGAGGAAGCAGAGTCCAGAGTCCCAAGGGAGCGGGCCAGGGGTGGGGTGGGGTGGGGATAGGCCAGGCTCTCGGCCCAAGGTTCTGGGTCCCAGACCCCAGACCCGCCGTGGCAAGCGGCAGCACCCAGAACTGACAGAGTGTCTCCCTTCATAGATGCTCCCATCACTCCTGTGCCAGGAATGCTGGAGCCACTGGGGTGAGCCCAGGGTCCCCGCCGTAGTGGCTCACATGCTCTGGGCCCAGCTGAATGATCGACAGGTCACTGGGCACTGTCCCAGGAATTCATTCATTCATTTGACAGATAGCTCAGAGGATCCACCACATCCAAGGTGAGCTCCCAGCTGGGAACAAAATCCCTCTGAAGAGAGTCTAAGTCCCTCCCAAGGGGGAGATGGACACAAAGCAGAAAACCAATAGGGCATCAGGCTGCGATGAGAGCTATCGAAAACAAAAAACAAAAAACAAAGCTGGTGAAGTGGATGTGGCTTAAACAGCTGGGTGCCTGCCTTCCACATGGGAGGTCCTGGGTTTGGTTCCCAGTACCTCCTAAAGAAGACAAGCAAGACAGCGAGCTGACACAATGGGCTGGTGCAGCGAGCTGAAGCAACAAGATGATGCAATGAGATGACACAACGAGGAAACACAATGAGAGACACAAGAAGCAGGAGCAGAGGTGGCTCAAGCCATTGGGCGTCTCCCTCTCACATGGGAGGTCCTGGGTTCGGTTTGTGGTGCCTCCTAAAGAAGAAAAGACAGCGAGCTGACATAACGGGCTGGCGCAGCAAGCTAATGCAACAAGATGACTCAACACAGAGACGCAACGAGGAAACACAACGAGAGACACAACAAGCAGGAGCAGAGGTGGCTTAAGCCATTGGGTGCCTCCCTCCCACATGGGAGGTCCTGGGTTCGGTTCGCGGTGCCTCCTAAAAAGAAGACGCACACAACGAACAGACACAGAGAGCAGAGAGTGAGTGCAAACAACGAGGAGGGCAGGAGAAATAAATAAATAAAATAAATCTTTAAAAAAAAAACACTGGGTAAGGGAGCAATGGGTGGGTGGGGCAGAGTTCTTTTATGGAGGGTCAGGGAGGGCCCCTCCAAGGAGGTGACATTTGAGCAAAGACCTGAAGGAGAAGAGGGGGCAGCTGTGGGAATCTGGCAGAGGTGGGGTGCCTGGCATGGGTGGGGAAAGGCAATGAGGCCAGAGCAGGGTGCATGACGGCAGCGATGGAAGAAGAGTGCCAGGGGCGGGGCGAGGGGGGCAGGTTATCGAGGACCTCGAGGGCCTTGCAGACCCTGTGGGGACTTTAGCTCTTACTCCCATGGGTTTGAGCAGAGGAGAGCCACGATCTGACTCGGTTCCAGCTGACATTGGAGAAAAGACTGGGGGTGGAGGGGCAGGCAAGAGCTGAAGCTGGCACCCAGTGCAGAGGCCAGGGCGGCGGCTGACCAGTGAGGATGACAGCTCTGACAAGCTCTGGGGCACTAAATATCAATGGAAATAAAAATCGTTATCGCATGCTTTCCATGGGCCAGGCACTATTTTAAGTGTTTGATATTTCCTGCCCTTTGAATCCTTACTACAACTTTTAGGGAGATAGCTTTTTTTTTTTTAGACGTATATGTCTGCATCTACACAGACTGTTTTTTTTCTTTTTTAAATGTTGAAGTGAAACTCACATAACAAAGTTAACCATTTAAAAATGAACAACTCAATAGCAGTTATTACATTCACAATGCCGTGGAACCACGACCCCTATTGAATTCCAAAACATTTTCACCACCCCAAAAGAAAACTCTGTACCCATTAAGGATAGATAGCATTGTCATCCTCATTTTATGGGAGAACACATGGAGGCAGGAGGCTTGGATGGAGGGGGAGAGTAACTTGCCCCAGGAAACGTAACAAGATGGAAGCTCAGTGATGAGGGTCCTCTGCCCACCGAGGGCTGCAGGTGTGGGGAGGAAAGTATTGACACGCTGCCTGGGATGGGCTCGAGCCCTCTACAGGCACCTTCAGGGGACAGCATCAAACTGCCTTCCTGGAAGGTCTGCACCCCTGCTGGCCTTTTGGAGAGGGGATGGGGAACACTTGGGGCCAGAAAACAGGGGTACAGGACCATCGGGATGGCTGAACGGTGGCCCCAGCACCCTCTCCCCTGCTGGTGTAGGATGGGGAATGGGGTCTCTGGAGCCAGGCTGCTGGGTTCAAATCCCCCTTTTCCCACCTGCCAGCTGCATGATCTTGGGCAAGATCACCCCCTCCAGTGTTTGCTTTTTTTTTTTTCCTGTGAAGTGGGGATAATAAGAGCACCACCTCATTGGGTGTTAGGGAAAGTGAGTTGCTCACAACTAGAGTTCAGCCCATAGTATGTGCTCAGTCAACAGCAGCTGGAGTTCCCATCGTACTCTTCACTCCTGGAAATAAGTTAAGCAGATACCTAAATGCAACCTCAGTTTTGGGTCTCCTGAAACATCTGGGAGGAGGCACCCTCCATTATTAGAGAGAAAGCCATCTGTCTTGTTGAGTCAGTTGAGAGGATGGTGCCAATTTTTAAAATCAACTCTATTAGGATATAATTAACATCAAATCAAATGCATCCATTTTACCATTTAAAGTGTACCTCTTGATGAGTTTTGACCTTTCCCAGTGTAACCACCATCCAATCAAGATGCAGAACAGAAATCCTCTGATCTTGCTTTTCCTCCCTGGTCCTTGGGCCAGTTCCATCCTGTATGAAGGAGAACCCAGCTCTGGGTAGGTCCTGGGAGGGCAGACCCCTCCCTCCCCCCAGACAAACGAACCTTGTGCTTGCTAACATTGATGACTTTGTTTGTAAAACTCTGCTGTCTTCTCTCCTCTGGAGATTCAACCCCAGGTGGGGTCACCCAGCTGCCAGCCTCTTCCCTGTGCCCCAGATACCGCCATCCAGCTGCCCCATGATATGCCCAAACATGCTCTTCCTGCAGTCTTCCCTGACCCTGGAGAAGGGCCACCCTCCACACAGCTGCTTGGGCCCAATATCTTGGGGCCTCCTGGCCTCCTTCCACCTTGCCCCCCACTCCTGGGCCATCATCTCTAATGTGCAACTACCCCACCTCCCCTTTCTCTTGCAGCTGGATTGCTATAGCAGGGAGCCCTGTACAGCCACGTAAAGACCGTCTGTCTCAGACTCGGGAGCCGATGACCCGGGTGTGAGTGGGTTCGTGGGAACACACAGGGACCCCCAGCTCTAGCTACGAGTCCTGCCTGTGCACTGCCCATTGTGTGATCTTAGCGAGTCATGTCTCCCCTCTGAGTCTCAGTTTCCTTCTTCCTAAAGTGGAGATGAATGTGTTGGCAGTTGAGAAGGTGCAATGGGACAGCTCTGACCCTGGTGAGGGGAAGGAAGAGAGGAGAACACTGAGGACTGGACCCCCAGGAAAGGCCTCCTAGAGGAGGCAAAGATTTCACTGCACAAGTTTTTACTGAGCACTTATTATGTGCCAGGCACTGTGCTTGATTCTGGGGATGTGATGGTGGACAAGAATGTCACTGTCTTGGCCTTCTCAGAGCTTTAATGGTGGTGGGAGACCAAGGAGGTGGAGGAGGGCATCCCTGGCAGGGGGTACAGCATAAACAAGGGTGAGGAGGTGAGATGAAGAGGAGGCTCAGCCCCAGAGTTCAGTCAGGGAGTGGCTGACAGATCCAGACGGGGAGAAGGAAAAGCAATCTCCCCTGAGTGATGCGAGAACCTCAGACATCAAATTCTGTTAGGGGCTCTTGCTCAGGCCAACCTGGAACCCACCTTTGCAGAAAGACAAGGAAGGAGCCCTCCCTGCCAGGCTGTGGGAAACCCCCTTCCTGCTCCTGTCACATGGCCCCCTCAAGTGAGAGCCCCAGCCCTTGTCTAGGATGCTCCCCAGCTGGGAGGCCCCTCCCAGGAGTTCAGACACCATGGCAGAGTGTCTGGGGCGTTTATGACAGATGCTTTGGAAGACCTCACCTCATTGTGTTCCCAAGGCCCAGTTCTCTGCCTCTGAAGCTGGAGGTGAGGACAGGCCCTGGCTAATAAAGGACCCCTGTGTGTGTGTGTGTTTGTGTGTGTTGCACACAAACATGAGGCAGAGAATGAGGATGTGTGAGAGAAAGAGTGTGTGTGAGTGTAGGGCCTGAAAGGTCACTTCTGCCCAGGCCAGGTGCTGGACGAATCGCCCATTTCCCCGTGGTCCTGAGGCCTCCTCCAGGCCCCCAGCTGCCCTGATGGGCCGGGTCAGCCCCCCCACAGGAGCCCCCAGCCGCTCCCCACTCGGCTTTCCTTGTATTGTGCATAGCTTGGTTCCTCGAGGAAATGGGGCGGCTGCTGGGTGCGGGGGCGGCCGCCAGCAGCCCCACCCCTTTCCCCCCATTGTCACTCCTGGCCTGGCCCCCAGGCCCTGCTGCTGACACTAAAAATAGGCATGTTCACAGGGAGACAGGCCCCACCCCTGAGCGGGCCTCCAGGCTTGGCATGGGGTCAGGGTTGCCAGGACAGAGCTGCCCCTGGGGGTGAGGTACCCCCCCAAGCAACTCAGTAGGATACCTGGGTCAAAGCACATAATGCCGGGGTAACCTCAGACTACCTTCTTTCCCACTCTAAGCCTCAGTTTCTCCATCTGTAAAATGGGGATAAGGATACGTGCCGGGGTATCAGAAGTGTTCCTAGAGCTCTGTTCTTGTCCCGCCTGGGCTGGCATTGCTTGAGTACCTTGAGAGCCCAAGGAGGATGGGCAGAACACAGGATTTAGGGGCTGCCAAGGACTTCCGGTTCCCCCAAGTGGAGGAGCTGCAGCGGGATTCTCAGCAGGCACCTTCTCCCTGTGACTGGTATGGGATCACACTGAGTCATGTGGCCCGGCTGGGACTCGAACCCGTGTCTCCAGCCTCTGAGCACCGTGTTTTTTCCGCTCCAGCGACTGCCTCCATGCAGATGACTCCACGGCTTCCTGGCTGGGATAACCCTGTCTTTAGTCTACAAACATATGATTCATCGCTAAGGAAGACGTCTGGGCAGCGGACGCCCTGAGCTCGGGGCTGGACAGACCCTCTCAAGCCTTTGCCAGCAGGCAGCTGCTGGCTCTCAGGTGCCACCCAAGGCCACTGGGCTGGGCCATGCAAAGGAAGGGGTTATGGAATGTTGGTCCTGTCTGCCTGCCAGGATCTTTTTTTCTTTCTTCCTTTTTTTTTTTTCTTTTTTGTAAACCATGAAATATTTAAAAAATGGGTCCCTTTATATACTTTCAAAATCTCGAAATCTGGGAATTCCTCATCACACTTGCAATTTTACACACGTTTGTGTGATTGTCTGGGTCCCCCACTAATCTTGGGGTCCTTGGGCAGAGACTGAGAATTTCATGTTGAAACTGTACCCCTCAAGCCTGCATGGAGCCTGGCACATAGTAGGTGCCCAATAAACAAATACTTACTTAAAGAAAAAAAAAGCCAGAATCATAGCTTTTGTATTTTTCAGTTCCTGCTTCTCAGTTCTCATCCTTCTGCTTTCTCCCACGCAGACCACGTCACCCTGCAGCGTGTCTTCTCCTGCTTGTATTTTGAGTTTGTGGGGACACCTCATCACCTAGTTTGTTTGTAAGTGCTGTCCATGGGTTTTCAGGTTTGCTGCCTCGTTGCTTTGCCTGTTTTTTTGCAGGGCTTTGGGAAGATTCAAAAGCTCTGCTTCCACCACAGGCCCAGTCACATGCCCAGCATCTTGACTCTAAATATATATGTTTGCAGAAAAAAAAAAAATCAACCAGTACTCAAGTGATTCATTGAGGGGTCTCCCTCAGACGCCGAAGATGACCACTGTTAGCAGTTGCAGATTTTTATGTACATCAAGTAACCTTACGTGCCCCCTTAGTTCTTACACAAATACTGGCACACTGGACATACTGCTCTGCATCTCGCTTTTTGTCCTCAACAGTGTATTTTGAGTTTGTTCCAGATTGGTACCATAGTACTTCCTCATTGGAAAATAGAAATGGCTGCATATAAAGGAGGAGTTTCAGTTTTTTTTGGTACCCCTTGGCATCTGGTGATGGATGGACCCCTTCTCATAATAATGTTTTTAAACACATAAAATGAAAGGCATAGGGTATCCAAGGAAACCAATTATCCTGAAGTACTCTTAGTGCCATATTAAAAAGGGGCTGTGATGCTTCCTATAGGTATTAACACATTAACTACCAAACTGTGGAGGTAGGGCCCAGGGCACAGTGAGCACAAGAGGTGGAGGTGTCTGCAGCCACTGTGCTATGAAATGCAAATACCTTCCACTTCTATTGTGGCAAAGTCATTGCTGGAGAGCCTGTGGTTCATGACCCACATTCCTCCTCGAAGCAGATGTGGCATTTCAGTTAGAGGTTAGTGAATGCATGGCTATTTTTCTCCCATCCAAGTTCTAAGACCCTAGGTTAAGAACCCCTACTAAAAAGTGACTGTCCCTCACTTTATTCAACAGAGTGAAAAGTCTCCCCATCTCAGCATTTCTCCAAATCTTGCCATTACACAGATGGGGAAACTGAGGCCCAGGCTGGGGAAGAGACTGATGCAGGGTCCTTCTATCCTGCAGTGCAGAGCTCTGTGTCCTGACTCCTGGCCCAGGCTCATGCTCGGCTCCTCCCAACCAGGCTGGTGCCAGGGGGGCCGCCTGGCCGCCGAGAGCAGGTTGGCAGCTGGTGTCCTGTCCTGAGAGTGACCCTGCCCCGCCTGCGCCCTGCACCCTGCCCTGGCCGGCACAGCTGTGGATGTGACAGGAGGCTTGGCTCTGATTCACCCCGGCACATTCCTGGCCCAGCCACTGGGCTTTTTTTGGTGACTTTTTCTCCCACTCCCCCCCTTCACCCCCATCCCTTTTCCTCAAAAATGCTGTGTCTCTCCCCAGAGGGTCCCTCTGGGCGGCGGCTCTGGGAGGGAAATGTGGCCTGGATTTCCTGGAACACGCGGAGCTGGAGTCCCAGCACTGGGAGGAGGGAAGCCGCTGGCAGCAGAGCCACACCGTCCCCCACCCCCAGCCCCACCACTGGGCCTCCCTGGAGAAAGAGGGGTGAGCCAGGGCCTCAGGGTTCCCATTGCACTGGGCCCTCTGACGGAGGCGCCCACTGCGCAGTGAGTGAGCTGCTGTGGGGCGGGGGGTGAGGAGAGGGGAGAGTGAGACGCCCTCCTGGGGAGTCTGCACCACCCCCCAGCCTTCGATGCCTCTCTCCCTTGCCTGGGGGGCCACGGCCAGGATCCCCTAAGGCTGCCTAGAGGCTGATGGCTGTGCGGGGGCCTTCCCCAAACCCGGTGGCCTGGTGCCAGCAAGGGTGGTGTTGGGGGCAGACGGGGATGCGGATTTGGGGTTTGGAGGTTGGGACAGGGGTGGGACTGGGGACCTTCATTCCTTGCTTCCTTCACTCTTCTATTCCAAAAAAAGTTTATTGAGCCCCTACCATTGTGCCCAGTCCTGGGTTTCAGCAGTGAACCAAAGAGACCGAGTTGGCACCAGCCTCTCGGGGCTCCTCCAATGGATGGTTGGACAAATAAATGCCTCCTATGTCGGGGCCGGGCGAGTGCTGCGAGGACAAGGTAGCAGGAGTGGAGACAGAGCTTCTGAGGGTGGAGCAGGAGAACCTGGGGGAACGGGTGGTTCCCGCAGCAGGAGGAGCTTCCCAAGGCTCTGGGGTGGGGGCGTCTAAGTGAAGAAGGAAAGGCCTGGCTGGAGCCGGGGAAGAGGGGAGGTGGGAGGTACTGGCCTGACTCACGTCTATAAAATGACCTTCAGGAGGGGCACGCGGAATGGGACAAGGGCCTGGGCATCAAGGCCTATCAGCTCGGAACCTGGGCGCAGCTCGTTTCTGACTCTCTGCACGTGGACGGGACACACCTCCTCCTCCAGCCTCAGTTTCCTCCTAGGTGAAATGGGGGCTCATTGCACTTTGAAGATTAAGAGGGAAGGGCACACGAAGGGTGTAGCCACAGCCCTCCACAGTGGAAGCTGCTCCTTCTATGACCAGGTCAAGGGCGTAGAGTCAAAGTCTGTCTTTGAACCCTGTGTGAGGCAGCAGCTTTCAGTTCTCGAGGGTGTCTGGGGTCATGACCTAGGATGGGGCTATTCCCGAGCCGTCTGTGACCATTCTCCCCTTCCAGGTACAGGGTGGGAGGAGGCCAGGGGTCCTCCTGAACTTCCCGGAGGCCTCAGGATGGCCCTTCTAACCATTCCCCATTCCTCAGAGGTGGCTGGGACCCATCTGCTTGTGCCTGGTCCGCCTCCCTTTCTCTCCCACCCTGCACCTCAGTTTCCTCATCTGTGGGGTGGGCACAGCAAACCCTAACCCTGGTGGTGGGGGTGAAGTTTGGTGAAGTGGTGGTTTATCACGTGGGCAGTGCTTGGCCAGGACCTTGCCCTCGAGGATGGGGCACCCACCTGCCAGGCACCTGCCAAACCCTCCCCAAGTAGGAGCTGAAAGCAGTTGGGACCATATCTCTCCCTAGACCCTTCAGTGTCTTCCTTTAGCTCTGCAGATAAAGAACAAACTCCTGCAGGGGTGGGGTGGGATGGGGCGGGTCTGTGCCCAAGCACCTCAAGAGCCTCCACTGTCACATCCTCCTTGTTTTCTGTGTCCCAGGCACACAGGCCTCCTGGATCCTCCTCATTAATATCAAGTTTGTTCCAGCCTCAGGGCCTTTGCACTGATCCTCGCCCCCCTTTCTCCTTGGTCTAGAAAACTCCGATTCCCTTTCCGCTCAGTTTCACTGCCTCCTCCTAGAGGAAGCCCACCCTGACCCCAGATGAAGTTGCGGCTCATGTTGCATGGCTTTGGCGGTGCCTCCTCCTCTCCTGGTAACACCCCTCACTGTTGTGCTCTCCCAGGCATTGGTGCAATTGCCTGAGTATTGACTCTCAGTGTTAAACTGTGCTGCATGAGGCCAGGGCCTTGGTCTCACTCAAGGCTGCATCCCCAGCACCCACCACAGTGCCTGCACATAGCAGGTGCTCATCAAACACTTATTTGATGGCTGGAGGGATGGAATTCTCTTGACAATCAGAGGAAGGCGGTGATATTGTCTTCCTTTTGCAGACGAGGAACCAAATGCATAATATGCCTCATGTCACACAGCCAGAAAGAGCCAAAATCGGAAGGGGTCTCTGTAAGGATGTCTCCCTGCAAGCCGGGTGCAGAAGGTGGGCAGATGGGGTTATGTAGAGAGGAGCTAGGGCCATCTGGACAGGGAAGGGGTGTGGGGTCCAGCCCCACCCATTCTTGTTTTCTCTGTGCAGATGGCGGTAGGGGCTGTTTTCCTCAAGGGCAGCTCAGGTGACCTTCAGGTTGGGGACTGCAGAGGTCCCAGGGGCCAGCTGGGTGGAGGCCCGGTCTGGCCCAGGCTGCTTTTCTCGCCCTGTTGCCCGCCCGCTGGCTTCACGCGCAGATTACAACTTCCCCTCCTAGGCTGTCTTACGCAGGCCACCTCCGGCTCGCCATTGTCTCATTGTTTGTGGAGGGAAGCTCCAGGAGGAAATTAACCTGCTGCTCACCCCAAGCAGGGAGTTTCACCCCCAGTCCCCACTGGGAATGGCTGGGGCGGGGCAGGAGGGGGCAGGCAGCAGACAATACAACAGGCAGCCTTGAAAGGAGTGAGCTCCCAGTCAAGGAAATAATGCAAGCAGCAGCTAAATTAACTGGCAAACGTTTCTTAGCCCTATCATGGGCCACACTGTGTGTCAGGGAACTGGAGACACAGATGTGAGGAGAGGTCCTTGTCTTTAAGGACCCCATAGGCCATGAGCGGTGCTGTGCAGGGTCCTCAGAGCTAAGTATCCCCGCCACTCTGCCGAGGTCGTCTGTTAGTTGGAGTACTTTTGTTGCATAATTTTCAGTATTTTCTTGGTTAGGAGCATATCAACAGCAAATAGCAAAAGTTTTACTCCTTCCTTTCCTTTCCTATTTGGGTGGCTTTTAGGTCTTTTTCTTGCCTAATTGTACTGGCAATTTGGGCACATTTTGGGGGTGGGGACGCCACCCCAACACTCCTCCATGAGGTTGTCTGGCCACCTCTGCCCTTGGTGCTCAGAATCCTGAGTTCCCCTCTATTCCAGAATACCTTCAGGGACCCAGGAACGTTTACCGCAATATTAAATAACAGTGGAGACAGTGATCACCCTTGTCTTGTTCTTATTTCAGTGGGAAAGATTTCAGTCTTTCACCATTGAGTACAACAATAACTGTGGGTTTTTCATGTATGTACTTTATCCTATTGAGAAATTTTCCTTCTACTCCTATCTTTTGGAATTTTTTTTTTTTTTT
>JAQZBX010073047.1:0-14973 GCA_029593785.1 Cabassous unicinctus | reverse complement strand
AAATTACTTTGTATAATCTCAATCTTTCTGAATTCATTGAGAGTTGTTCTGTGGCCTAGCATGTGGTCTATCTTGGAGTATGATCCATGTGCACTTGAGAAGAATGTAAATCCTGCTGTATTTGGGTGTAGTGTTCTGTATATCTCTATTAAGTCCAGGTCCTCTAAGGTATTGTTCAGAGTCTTTGTTTCTTTATTGATTCTCTGTCTAGATGTTCTGTCTAATGATGATAATGGTGTATTAAATTTCCCCGCTATAATTGTAGAGGCATTTATTTCTCCACTTAGTTTTTCCAGTTTGCCTCATGTATTTTGAGGCACCCCGATTAGGTGCATAAATGTTTATAATTGTTTAGGTGCATAAATGTTTATGATTGTTCTCTCTTCTTGAGAGATTACCCCTTTTACTAATATATAGTGTCCATCTTTGTCTCTTACAATAGTTTTGCATTTAAAGTCTATTTTGTCTGATATTAGTATAGCTACTCCTGCCCTTTTTTGGCTATTGTTAGCTTGTAAAATTATTTTCCAGCCATTCACTTTCAGCCTCCTTGAATCCCTGGATCGAAGGTGGGTTTCTTGTAGACAGCATATAGATGGACCATATTTCCTCATCCATTCTGCCAATCTGTGTCTCTTGAGTGGTGAATTTAATCCATTAACATTCAGTGTTATTACTTGCAACGAATTTCTTACTTCAGCCATATTTTCTTTGGGTTAATGTATGTCATATGTTGTTTTGTTTCTGTTTTTGTCTTTTTAGTTGTTTTTAAACTCTCCTCCACCTCTCTCTCTCTTGTTTTTTCCTTTCAACTTGTATAACTTCCGTTAGTATTTCTTGAAGTGCAGGTTTCTTGTTGGCATACTCTCTTAATTTCTGTTTATCTGTGAATATTTTGAACTCCATAATTTTTGAATGCCAGTTTTGCTGGATAGAGAATTCATGGCTGGAAGTTTTTTTTCTTTTAGTACTTTGACTATGTGATACCACTGTCTTCTTGCCTCCACGGTTTCAGATGAGAAATCAGCACTTAATCTTACTGTGCTTCCCTTGTATGTGATGGTTCTCTTTTCTCTTGCTGCCTTGAGTATTTTCTCTTTGTCTTGAGCATTGAACATTTTGACAAGTATATGTCTTGGAGTTGGCCTGTTGGGATTTATACTGTTTGGGGTGCACTGTGCTTCCTGGATCTGCACATCCATCTCTCTCAATAGGGTTGGGATGTTTTCAGCCATTATTTCCTTCAACACTCTTTCTGTTCCCTTTTCCTTCTCTTCTCCTTCTGGGATGCTCATAATGTGTATGTTTGTGCATTTTGTGTTGTTGGTTAAATCCCAAAGTCCCTGCTGGATTTTTTCTATCTTTTTGTCTATCTGTTCTACTATCTGTTTGATTTCAGATGTATTGTCTTCCACATCACTAATTCTTTCTTCTGTTTGTTCAAATCTGCTGTTATGTGAATCCAGCATCTTTTGGATTTCTTGGATTGAGCCATTGATCACCATCATATCCATTATCTTTTTACGTATGTTTACAATTTCTTCAGTATGTTCTCCCAGTGTCTTCTTAATATCCTTAATCTCTTCCTTCACTTCATTAAGTTGGTCCATGATATTTGTTTGGAAAGCTTTGATTAGTTGTTCGATGTTCCGCATCTCTTCCTGGTTTTTAGTTTGTTCATTGGACTGATCCATGTCTTCCTGTTTCTCAGTGTGGTTTGTAATTTTTTGTTGCCCTCTATCATCATTTTATCTTGATGGGTTTATTCGGTTGATTAGCTTCTCTTTCTGCTCTAGAGTTTTATTTAGCTGGTGGTTGTGTGTGTGTGTTAAGTTTTCTCTTTGACACTTTTTCTTCTTATTTTATTTCCTTGCTTCTTTCTATGCTCCCTTGAAGGCAAAAGATTAGGGTCAGAGGAATCGAAAGATGTGAGACTGGAAGAAGGATAATAATAATATTGATAAAAGTTAGAATAGGGGCTGTATAAGACTTAGTGAAATGAATATTTAGCTCATGTAGGCAGTGTAGAGTAATAGGAAAAAATGTGGAGTACCTACAATGGACTGGGAAACCAAATAGAGGAATATGTATATAATGATTTAGAAGGCTAGAATGATGTGGAGAGAGAGAAAGAGTAAAGAAAGGGCTGAAAGGAAAAAGTTAATATTAATAATAAAAGAAGAAAACAGAATAGATAGAATAGAAATTGACACCCTTAAGTTGTGGGCTAATGAAAAAACGTGGCATATAGGAACCACAACAGAAAGCAGAAGGCAGAAAGATGAAGGAAGGAAAAGAGACATCTAGGGATACAAAAATCAATATAGACAGAGAATGGGAAATCACTGAAGAAGCAGCACAGCAAAGAAGAGACAAGCTAGCAGCACCTAATTTAAAAAAAAAATGAAAGAAAAAAGAAGGGAGGTGGGGAGGAAAGAGGAAAGAAAAGCAAGAGACAACAAATAAACAGAGAAAAACCAAACAACCACACAAGCAAGCAGTCAAACAAATCTAAGGAAAAACAGTGTTCCTTCTTGGGCCCTTGTGGAACCTCTCAGCCTGCTTGTATTTATAAATCAAATGCCCTGCAAGGTTCTATCTGCAGGTTTTGAGGCAGATTTTAACTATTAAACTAAACTAAAAGGAAAAATTCATTTTTTATTTTTTAAAGTGACTGTGTTCTTTTTTTTGGCAAAATAAGGAACACAAAAATATGTCCTCTTCTAGACCACCCCCTTCACTGAGGGGACCCTAACTAGGTTCATGGACACTAATCAAGCACTACCCACTTCCAGGCCTCTACAGGGGAGCTGAAGCTCTGATGCTAGTCAGTGCAGAATGATAAAAATGGCTGACTCTGCCCCCTTTGGAGCCAAGCCTTAGTGCCACCAGGCTGCTGGGTAAATCAGGCTTCCTCAGCAGATTTGCCTCTTCCCTCAGCCTGGCACTGCTTCAAGCCGGCTTATCTGCTCCCCAAAGCTATGAGGGGGTCCAGGCAGCCAAATCGACAGAAAGGAAACCCCTCTCCACCTTCTGTCAGAACCCTCTCATTCTTGGAGAATGCTCCCTCTCACCGGGTTGCCGGCAGGGGTTGGGGCATATCCCTGGGCAGCTAGGTAAATCAACCTTCCTCAGCAGATTTGCCACTCCCCTCAGCCTGGTCCTCCTTCAAGCCAGCTATTTCATTCCCCAAAGCTGCAAGGGGTTCCAGGCAGCAAAATTCACAGAAAGGAAAGCCTTCTCGACCCTCCACCAGAATCCTCCCCCTCTCAGAGAATGCTCCTTCTCACCAGGTCGCCGGCAGGAGTCACTGGCGGGAGTCATGGCTCAAATCAGCCTTTTTCCCTGAGGGTGGGGCTCAGCTGTTTGTGTTAACCTACACGGGCAGGGTTACAACTCATGAATCTCTACCAAGCAATCCACGCCGTCGAGCTGCCTCCAGATAGATGTCCCAAACTTCTCGCTCCGTTTGCCCACAGCACAGACCCCCAGGCAGGACCCTGTCCCCAATCAGCCGTCCTCAGAGAGCTAGTCAGCAAGTGCCCTCCTAAACTGACGCCATCTTTCCCTTTCCTTTTCATGTACTTTTTACCATTTGTATATCCTCTTTGAAGAAATGTCTACTGAAGTCTTTTGCTCAATTTTAAATTGGATTGTTTATATTTTTATTATAGAATTATAAGATATCTTTATATAGTCTGGATGTTAAACCTTTAGCAGATATTTGGCTGCCAAATATTTTCTCCCACTGAGTAAGCTGTCTTTTCACATTTTTGACAAAGTCCTTTGATATCCAAAAGTTTTTAATTTTGAGGAGGTGCCATTTACCTAATTTTTCTTTCATTGTTTGTGCTTTGGGTATAAAGTGTAAGAATTCATCACCTAACACAAGATCCTGAAGATGCTTCCTTACATTTTCTTTTAGGAGTTTTACAATCCTGCTTCTTATATTTAGGTCTGTGATCAATTTTGGGGTAATTTTTTTTTGTATGTGGTTTGAGATAGGGGTCCTCTTTCATTCTTTTACGTAGGGATATTCAGGTGTCCCAGTACCATTTGTTGAAGAGGCTATTCTTTACTAATTGAGTGAACTTGACAGCCTTGTCAAAAATCAATTGGCTATATAGGTGTGCAAATCTATTTATGAACTCTCAATTCAATTCCACTGGTCAACATATGTATCCTTGTGTCATTACCATGCTGTTTTGACTACTGTAGCTTTATTTAAAGTCAGGAAGGATGAATTCTCCAACTTCATTCTTCTTTTTCCAAGATGTTTTTTGGCTATTTGGGGACTTTACCCTTTCGAATAAATTTGATAAATGACTTTTCCATTTCTGTAAAGAAGGCTGTTAGAAATTTGATTGGAATTGTGTTGAAACTGTAAATCATTTTGGGTAGAATTGACATCTTAATGATATTTAGTCTTCCAATCCATAAACATGGATTGTCCTTCCATTTATTTAAGTCTTCTTTGATTTCTTTAACAATGTTTTATATTTTTCTGAGTACAAGTCCTTTATATCTTTGGTTAAATTTATTCCTAGATATTTGATTCTTTTAGTTGCTATTGTAATTTTTTCTTTATTTCCTCCACAGATTGCTCATTACTAGTGTATAGAAACACTACTGATTTTTGCATGTTGATCTTGGTCCTTGCCACTTTGCTGAATTTGTTTATTACCTATGGTAGCTTTGTTGCCGATTTTTCAGGGCTTTCTATATATAGAATCAAGCCATCTGCAAATAGGGAAAGTTTTACTTTTTCCTTTTAAATTTGGATGCCTTTTATTTCTTTTTCTTGCCTAACTGCTCTCATTAGAACTTCCAGGACAATGTTGAGTAACAGTGGTGACAGTGGTCATCCTTGTCTTGTTTTAGATCTTAGAGGGAAAGTCATTTTACTTTCACCATTGAGTATGATGTTAGCTGTGGGTTTTTCATTTGTGCTCCTTACCATGCTGAGGAAGTTTCCTTCTATCCCTATTTTTCTATTTTTTTTAATCAAGAAAGGATGCTAAATTTTGTCAAATGCCTTTTCTGCATCAATGGAGATGATCATATGTTTCCTTCCCTTTGTTTTGCTGATGTTATATATAACATTTATTGATTTTCTTATATTGATCCACCCTTGCATATCTGGGATGAGTCTCACTTGATCATGGTGTTTAATTCTTTTGATGCATTGTTGGATTCTATTTGCAAGTATTTTGTTGAGTTTTGCATCTATATTCATAAGAGAAACTGATCTGTAATTCTTTTCTTGTAGTATCTTTATCTGGCTTTAAGTATCAGAGCGATGTTGGCCTCTGTATTAGTCAGCCAAAAGGGTGCTGATGCAAATACCAGAAATTGGTTGGTCTTTATAAAGGGTATTTATTTGGGGCAGAAGTCTACAGTTACCAGGCCATTAAGCATAAGTTTCTTCCCTCACCACAGTCCATTGCCACATGTTGGAACAAGACAGCTGCCAGAGTTTGCCACGGTTCAGGCTTCTTGGGTTCCTCTCTTCCCGGGGCTGCATTTCTCTCCGGGCTTAGCTCCTCTGTTTCCTCCACAAGGTCAGCTGTAGACTATGAGGCTCTCTAGGCTTTGCTTCCCTCCACAAGGCCAGCTGTAGACTATCAGGCAAATGGCTTGCTTCTCTTCCCAGGGCCTTCTTTCTTTCGTCACGACCAAGGTCCTCTGTACGTTACATCCCAGGGCTCCAGCTCAAGACTCCACATCAAAACTGCTCCCTCTGTCCATTGCCTTGTCTTTTATATTTGATTCCCACCCCACCAAGGGGTGAGGCTCAACGCCCTACTGACGTGGCCCAGTTAATGCCCTAATCATAACTTAATCATGCCCAGATTAGCAGACCAGTTTACAAGCATAATTCAATATATATTTTTGGAATTCATAATTACATCAAACTGCCAAACGGCTATAGCCTTATAGAATGAATTAGGTAGTGTTCCCTCCTCTTCAAGTTTTTGGAAGATTTAGAGCAGGATTTGTACAAACTCTTGCTGGAATAATTGGTAGAATTCACCTGTGAAGCCATCTGGTCCTGGGCTTTTCTTTGTTGGGAGGTTTTTGATGACTGATGCAATCTCTTTGCTTGTACTTGGTCTGTTGAAGTCTTCTATTTCTTGCAGAGTCAGTGAGGTTGTTTGTGTGTTTCTAGGAATTTGTCCATTTCATCCAGGTTATCTAACTTGTTGGCACACAGTTGTTTATAGTATCCTCTTATGATCCTTTTTATTTCTGTGGGGTCAATTGTAATAGCACCTTCTCCCATTTCTGATTTTATTAATTTGCATCTTCTCTCTTTTTTTCCTTGTTAGTCTAGCTAAGGGTTTGTCAATTTTATTGATCTTTTAAATGGACCAATTTTTGTTTTTTTTAATTCTATTTTTAAAATTTCTCAATTTCATTCATTTCTGCTGTAGTCTTTGTTATTTCTTTCCTTCTGATTGCTTTGGGATTAGTTTTCTATTCTTCTTATAGTTCCTCCAGGTGTGCAGTTTGGTCTTGGATTTTAGCTCTTTCTTCTTTTTAAATGTAAGCATTTAGGGCTATAAATTTCCCTTTTAACGCTGCCTCCACTGTATCCCATAAGTTTTGTTTTGTTTTCATTTTCATTTGTCTCAAGAATGGATTTCCCTTGCAATTTCTTCTTTGAGCCACTGATTGTTTAAGAGAGTGTTATTTAACATTCATATATTTGTGGGTTTTCCAGTTCTCTGCCTGCTATTGATTTAAGCTTTATTCCATTATGGTCAGAGAAGATGCTTTGTATGATTTCAATCTTTCTAAATTTATTGAGAATTGTTTTGTGACCCAACATGTGGTATATCCTAGAGAATGATCCATGTGCACTTGACAAGAATGTATATCTTGGTGTTTGGGGATGCAATGTTATATATATGTCTGTTAGGTATAGTTCATTTATCATATTATTTATGTTCTCTGTTTCCTCCTTGATCATCCATCTAGATGTTCTATCTATTGATAAGAGTGTTTTATTGAAGTCTCTAACTATTACAGTTGAGGTGTCTATTTCTCCTTTCAGTTTTGCCAGTGTTTGCTTCATGTATTTTGGGGCATTGTGGTTAGGTGCATAAATATTTATGATCATTATTTCTTCTTGGTGGATTGTCCATTTTAATAATATAAAGTGTCCTTTGTCTCTCATAACAGCTTTTGACTTAAAGTCTATTTTTTTTTTTTAAAGTCTATTTTGTCTGATATTTGAATAACTACTCTAGCTTTTTTTTTTGGTTACAATTTGCGTGAAATATCTTTTTCCATCCTTTCACTTTCATTCTATTTGTGTCTTTGGGTCTAATGTGAGTCTCTTGTAACAACATGGATCATGTTTTTTATCCATTCTGCCAAACTGTGTCTTTTGATTGGGGAGTTTAATCCATTAAATCAGTGTTATTCCTGTAAAAGCAATATGTACTTCAGCCACTTTTTCCTTTGGTTTTTATATGCCATATCTTTTGTTTGTTTGTTTCTCTTTTCCTTTATTGCAACCTCCATTTTGTATAGCTGATCTTTTGTGATGTATGTGATCCCTTTCTCATTTTTGTTTCTGTATATTTTTAAAATATTTTCTTTGTGGTTACCCTGGAGTTTATATCATACAACTTAAATCTATAACCTACCAATGTGAGAAGGTACCAACTTAGCTTTAGTAGCATATATGTTATCTGCTCCCATATCACACTTCATCTTGTTTTTGTCCCACTTTACCACTTTATATTTTGCAAGTCCATTATCAGGAAATATGCCTTTTTCTTGTTCAATTTTATTCTGATTCTTAAATGAATTATTAGTAGAGCTGTATATTGAGGATAGAGTAATTTGGATTTTTCATTTACCCTTATTAATGATCTTCATTTCTTCACACTAGTCCTATCTTTTCCTTTCAAACTGCAGAACTTCCTTTAGTATTCTTGTAGAGCAGGTCTCTTGTTGATGAAATCTCAGTATCTGTTTATCTGTGAATATGTTAAACTATCCCTCATTTTTGAAGGACAGTTTCACCAGAAAAATAATTTTTGGCTGGCAGTTTTTCTTTTTCAGTACCTTAAATATATCATACAACTGCCTTTCTCATTTCCACGGTTTCTGATGAGACTTAGTCTTATTGAGGATCCCTTGCATATAATGAATTACTTTTCTTTTGCTGCTTTCAGAATTCTTCTCTCTGACATTTGACATTCTGATTAGTATGTGTCTCAGAGTAGGTCTAACAGGAATTATTCTTTTTGGAGTATGTTTTGTTTCTTGGACATGTATATTTACATCTTTCATAAGCATTGGGGCCATTATTTCCTCAAATATTCATTCTGCCCCTTTTCCTTTCTCTTCTCCTTATGGGACAGCCATGACACGTATGTTTGTGCACTTCATGCTATAACTTAAATTCCTGAGACACTGCTCAATTTCTTCTATTTGTTTCTCTATCTGTTCTTCTGACTGTACAATTTTGATTGTCCTGTCTTCTAGTTCACTGATTCTTTCTTCTGTATGTTCAAATATGCTATTGTATCCTCTAGTGTATTTTTAATCTCTACTATTGTGCCTTTCATTTCCATAATTTCTGTTATTTCTTTTTATACTTTCAAATTCCTCTTTATGCTCACACATTGTTTTCTTAATATCCTTTAGGTATTTATGCATATTTTCCTTCATCTCCTTGAAATGATTTAGGAGACTTGTTTGGACATCTTTATTAGTTGTTCAACTTCTGAGTCTCCTCTGAAGTTTTAATTTGTTCACTTGACTGATCCAATCTTATTGTTTCTTAGAATGCCTTGTAATATTTTGCTGATGACTAAACATCTGATTATCTTGGGAGTTAACTATGAAGGTCTGTTTCTCCCGCTTGTCTAGGGTTTTATTGTTGACCAGCTTTGTGTTAGGGCTTTTCTTTGATGTTTGATCTAACTTATTCTAGACCTTTAGACTAGCCTGTCTTTATCTGTTCAGATTTGCTCAGCTCTTCTTCATATGATTCTTTGCCTGGCTATGGGGTGCAATTTCTGAGACTGTACTTTTTGTGCCATTGTTTCACTTCCAAGAGAGAGCTTCCTTTCCTCTGTTCCTTCTCTGGAAATCTTAATCTGTTCTGTTTATTTTTGTGCAGACTTTTCTTCCCAGGTCCTAAGATATGTTTAAATTTTCTCCCTTACTTTACCCTGTTTTCCTTACACTTTTCATTTCTGGGACCTGTCATATCTTACAGCAGAACAGTTTAACCTCCCCCTTTTTCCTCTGAAGATTTTCTGCCTCTGGTTTCTTCCCCATTAGGGTATCCTACTTTGGGGAGCCAGAAGGAGTTAATCAGGAAAGTGGGTCACTTCAGAAAAGTCTGTTTTACTTTTAGGTGTTCCAGCAGACTGAAACTGGATTGAGTGAGGTCACAACAGTTCCCAAGAGCATTTCTATCACAGTCTCTCTCTTTCCAGCCCCCCCCCTCCCCACTGAGCCCTTCTGTATGCAGCACTTCTCAGCAGCTTGTATTCCAGCCTGGGTCTCTGTGGACTTAGGTCCCTGTGCCTGGATATGTGTGGCACTCTAACTCGCTGCTGTGACTTAGTCTACCATCTCTTTCCATGGTTGGAGAGAGCTGGGCTGTGCTGCCTCTGTGTGAATCTCAAACTATGTGGGACTGAGTGAGGGGGAGGGGAAATTGGAACCATCCAGCAATCTGGACAGAATTCTCCTACCAAGATTCCCGCCCCCCACTGCCCCCCTATTTTTGATTCAGCATTAGTGGAGTCATTTTCTAGACTCTACTATCCTCCAGAGTCTTAAGCAAGTGGGATTTATACTTTTATTCACTAAATCTCTGTGGAGGCTTTTTTAGAGAATATATTAAATCACCATGTTGATGACATCACTCCAGGGACATTATTCTTGACACTTCATTGGTTGATAAAATCTGTAGCAGAAACTGTTGGTGTCCCACCATGTATCCCACCTGCTATGGTGGTTTGGAGCTATGTACCCAGAAAAACATGTTCTTAATCCTAATCCATTCCTGTGGGTGTGAACTCATTATAAAGAGAACTTTTTGATGAGGTTACTTCAGCTAAGGTGGGACTCAACTGAACCAGGATAGGTCTTAATCCTGTTACTGGAGGTCTTTATAAGAGTATGAAATTCAGACACACAGAGAGAGAAAGCCACAGGGAGCCAACAGAAGCTGGAAGTCAATGGAACCTGGAAGAGACTGGAGAAGCCAGGGGAAGTTCCAATGTGCATTGCCACATGACAGAAAAGCCAAGGACAAAGGGTTGCTGGCATTCAGCCCCAGAATACCACAGTCTTCTGAGAGAAAACATCTCCTTGATGATGCTTTAATTTTGAACTTCTCCTAGCTTCAAAACTTTAAGGTAATAAATTCCTGTTGTTTAAGCCAACACATTACCTTGTGTTTGTTTTAAAGCAACTGGGAAACTAAAACACCTGGGTTCATCTTCAACCACGAGGAGTGGTTCCCAGTAAATTGGCAATGTCCCCCCTCAGCTCCTTCTCCTCTCCTCTTCTTTATTTGAGCGCTTTCCCCCATGGCAGGAGCTTACTTCATTGCAAGCATGCGCAACCTGGACTGGGGTAGCAAAACCCTCAACCAAGGGGTGGGGGGATTGGTGGATGGGACTAAATGATGGGAAGTCCTAGTCTCTTCTTGTCTACGGCGGGGGGAGGGGGCACTTCCCAGGCATGAGCACATGTTTTCTCAGTCCTCTACAGGATTAAGCCCTGGATAACCACAGTGACCACCTGCTCATGAACATACTCCTTACCAGCTTCCTTCCCTGCTTTGTCTCACTTCCCCACTCTATCAGTTGTGCTTCCTGGGATCACCTTCCAAATAAACTACTTGCACCCAAATCCTCATCACAGGTCTGCTCTGGGGAAAGCCCATGCTAAGCCCAAGCCCAGTTCCCATTTTCTTAGCAGCCTTTCTTTCTGATGCCACATAAAGATTCGCTGACATGGAAAGGACTGGAGATAGTGAGACATTAGCTTCTCCTGACTTCTCCTGCCCCCCACCTGCAAATGCTCAGGCCCCACTGGAAACCTGCAAATCAGAAACTAGGGAGTAGGCCCAGCAGGCTGTGTATTGACGAGCTGGTTTGCAGGGACCAACCCTCTTTCTCTGGAAATGGATACCCTTTCTGGAGGACTTCACATGTATGCAAACAACTTCTGTCCAAGACACCACCTCTGTCCTGGGGTGGACTGGATTAGTCTCCAACTGGGATCCTCACAGCACGTGATAGGTGGGTTTTTCTCTTTCTGTTTAGTGACCTTGACTATCCTTTTGTCTTAGTTCTTCCTTACCTTTCACTTCATCCTGGACCCCTCCCATTCTCTCTCCTGGGTATTCCAAGGAATTCCTTGGTTAGCCTCTGCTCAGCAAGAGGGATTCCTCTCTGCTTCCTTTGGGAATTAGAAAGCCACCCCACATGTGTACACTGTTTTTCAGTTGCAAGTCCTTTGCAAGTCTGGTTTCATCCAAGCCTCACACATTCCAGAGAAATAGGGAGGGCAGGGCCCACCTACATTTTAATGGTGAAACAAGGAAGCTCCAGATCAGAGAGGGTAAATGTCTTCCATGTGGTCACAGAGCTGGTGAGTGGAAGCTGACTCCCAGTGATGTGAACATTACCCCATATCTAAAAAAGTGCACCATCTCTGCAAAGAACGACAAGATTTTTGAACACCAGGATCGTCTAGGTGGCAACAGTGTCTAAGCTGTTCAAATATGAGGAGAAATCCCTTTTAATATAAAAGAAATTTATATGCATTCATATGTTATATCAGTTAAGGTTTAAGCAGGAAAATAACTTACACCCAGTAGCCCAACAGGACTTTAGTGCAGGGAGCTGGTTACCAAGTTGTTGGAAGAGCCAACAGGCAGGGAAGGAACCCAAATAGTAGCAGAAGCCAGTATCAATACTAGAGCTTAAGGACCAAAGCAGGAGGTGGTGTCATCAGAAACCAGCCAGACATTCCAGGGTCCAGAGCCCAGAGAGGGACACCCAGTGGCAACTGGAAATAAGGTGGGGCCACCAGCTGGAGCCTGGGCCACGGAGGATATGCAACCATTGCCAGAGGTTGAGCGGAGTAGAGAAATACTCGAGTCTTTCCCTTCCTCCCACCTCCAATCTCTTGACTGAGCTTCCCATTGGCCAAATCTAAATGAAAATCAATTGGCAAGAAAGCCTGGGAGATACAGTCTGTGGGATAATGTTGGAATGGATTTGAAAGCAAATTGCAGATGCTGGTCTAATGTGTTTTATAAGCACTAATAGAGAAAAGGCAATATGAAAAAAAAAACCCTAACATGAATTTAGCAGCACTTCGAGTGATTAAAAAACAACCACCAGAATTGCTGTATACTCTTAAAAACAATAGTGCACCATTTGTTGAAGAGACGATTCTTTCCCAATAGAGTGGGAAGAAAAAAAAATACTGCAAATGTGTGTGTGTTCAATTATTTGTCCAGTATAAAATTAAACTTGGTGTGCATTTGATGGGAAGGCGCCCAGTGTTAATTCTGGGTCCCTCTATCCTTCCCCAGGGGTGGGCATCCAATAGTTTTGTACTTTCCCTGCGAGAAGATTCAACAGCTGAGCACCTCACGTCTAACACTTTCAACTGTAAAATATCTCCCTCTGGGAGGAAGGAGGAAGAGAGACGACTTGTGTAAACTAACACAGAAAGAACACACATGAGGAGGGCAATGGCATGATGCCTTCCCTTGCCGAGTGGCCGAGTGGTGTTAAGAGAGCCGTTTTCTCTTTGGGGCTGTAATTAAACCATATGGCTTCCAAGCTGTCTGAAGTCTATGTGTCTCCACAACATCAAGCCATCCGAAGAGCTGGTGAAAAACAAATGCAAACTCTCTGGGGTGGGAATGTTTATGTGTTTTGAAAACTGTCTTTGCCCTGCACCCGGAATGATACTTAGCACGTAGTAGGACTACAGTATGTCTTTGTAGATGCATGAACCATGATTTTTTGGTCCAGGCAGCCAAATGATTAACTGAATGATCTCACTGCAGCCTCAGAAATTACAGCTCCATGGAGGTGGGGTCTGTGTAAACCATTATCCTGCTTGCGAAGATGGAGAGGTGCTAGAAGACAGCTCAAGCAGCTTTTTTTTTTTTTCCCAAGATTTATTTATTTATTTATCCCCTCCTTGCTGTGTCCATTTGCTTTGCATTTTTCTGTGTCTGTTTGTCTCCGTTTTGTTGGGTCATCTTGCTGCACCAGCTCACTGCGCCGCATGGGTCGTCAGCTCACCACACCATGCGGGCTGACTTGCCTTCACCAGGAGGCCCTGGGAGTTGAACCCGGGGCCTCCCATATGGTAAATGGGAGCCCAACCAGTTGAGCCACAGCCGCTTCCCTCAAGCAGCTTTGATTACTCATTACCCTGCTGTCAAAGAGGGTAATAAACTCCCCAACTTTAATTCTTTAGAATCACAGTGATCAGCCCAGTCTGTGCTCAAAGAACCTCCTAGACCTCTGAGAAACCTAAATTCAGATCAGTCTTCCTGTTGCCTAGATTTGCACATGCTCGTGTGTTCTGACACTTAACTAACAAAGGGTCATAGAGCACCACCAGCCCAGGCTGCAGCTGCAGGTCCCTGGCCCTCTCGTCTTAGACGGCAGTGGCCCTGGTTAAAGGTAAGCCTGCATTTTGCTCCTCATCCATCCACAAACCGCCACTTTCTAGGGTTCAGTGCTGAGTCTTACTCAATATAAAATATTGTCATTTAGATGATCTATGCTTACAAAGCAAGGCAAAATGAATAAAAGTAAGTCAAAGATGCATTCTCCTATGTCATCTGCTATTAAGTGGAGTGGGCAGCAGAGGGCAGCAGAGGCTGCTCTTTCAAGTTCATTCTGTTGACCGGCACAGGCTCCCCATCCTACCCCCGCCAGAACCCAGGCCTAGTACACACAGGCCAGTTTTGCCAAGATGCAACCCGTGGCCCCCCGCCAATGTGTCCACCAGGAATTGAGTTGGATGGGGGTCCCTGGCCCAATGGAGAAGCTTGCTGTGTGAACAGCCTCTATCCCTGACCATTAGCATGGAGTGGGCAGGACTCAGGGGAGAGACAAGTTACTCGTGTCCAGGGAGTGGGCAGCTGCCTGCTGACTACAGCCAGGGCTATCCTGGTGGACAGACTTCTCTGTACCTCCTGCAACCCACAGGAAGTGCCTTGGGCCCTCAGTTATCTGCTTGTTTCATGAGATGAAGAATCTCACCTTCCACTTCCCCCAGAAAACTAGAAGCTTAGCATCCTGCATGCAAATGTGTGGCTCAGGATGGCTGGGCATGATCAGATTGACTTTCTTCCTTCCTTGTCCCCATCAGTGCTGGGATAAGCACTGTAAAAATATCTAACAATGAGAAAGAAAAAAGACTGAAGCAAGGCCTCAGTCCTAGGAAAGAGAGACGAGGTACACAGTACCTTAGGGGGAAAAGAGGGATTCGCTTTCTGAGCCTCCTCCACTGTCTGTTGTTTCTAAAGCTCCTGCTGCTGCTCTTGGCTCTGGTTATAAATGTCCCTAAATGTTCCACGGAGCCATGCGAAGGGCAGTGGGACCCTGGTTCTTTGTAGAAAACCTACGATGAACCCATGTCCACTTCATACTCTTTCCAGACTTCATCTTTATATTCATGCTGTCATCCCTTCCTGGAATTTGTCCAACCTCTTTCCTGCCTGGAAGGAGGGGTCTGCCTTGTCCCACCCTCCATGACAGCCTCACTGTGGCTGAGCTGCCATCCTGCCTGCTTTCCTATTCCCCCTGTCCTTTCCCAGGGAAGCCCTGTGCCCTGGCCATGCAAAGATGCATCAGAAATTCTTTGGTTTGGAGTAGAGTCAGTGTTTTGTTTTTGTTTTCCAATGGAAAGAACTTTCCTTTCTTCTTCTTTTTTTTTTTTTTTATATAT
>JAQZBX010073046.1:0-14975 GCA_029593785.1 Cabassous unicinctus | reverse complement strand
TAAAAAAAAAAAAAAAAACCTCAGCAGTCTATCTGCCAGTCTATCTGCCAGTCTCCACAGTCACCTCCTACCCCACGGGTCCCACCCAGGGATTCTCAGAGCTTCAGGAATAAGATTAGTAAACAACTTCCCTCCTGGTGATGACTGCCCAGGCCACCTTCTGGAGGGCTGTATTATTTCTCTGTAATAAAAATTCCTATATTATTTCTCCTCCTTTCTCACATATAAGAAGGCAGTATTAATTAGACAGTATGTTCTGTTGTATTTCCAAAATGACTTATATTGTAAAATAAAAATATACCCTTGAAATAATAATTTTTTAGAATTAGCTGAAGGAAGATCCAAGCACGTTCAGTTCTGATGTCTGATTCTCACGTCTGGTGTTGCAGGTGGTGAACTCCGCTTGACCTTTCCCATAGCAGTAGCATCTCCAAGTTTGTTCAAGACACATAGGGTTGGTGCTGCATTGGCATTGCCTCGACACCCATGACATAACTGAAGTCACTCTCACTTAACTTCAGCTTTGTAAAATATTCAGTTTATGCCCTAGAATGTGTTTACTCTATAAATCATATTTCAATATGATTCCAAAATATGAAATGTATTTCTAAGCCACAAAGAAGAATGCAGAATCTCATCTTAAACTCCATGCAGCCATGTCACTATGTGGTACCGACTGGTTTCAAAATGAAAAGAAGGTTTTAGAGTCATATAACTCAACCTCAGTGGCCGTGCACACACTTTCTAAATATTAATTAGGATACCAACTGTGGCCTAGATAAACCGCGTGGGGTCTCCATCCACTGCATCTGGATCTGAAGCCATCATTGGCCATTTGTGTCACCCCGTTACAAATTTCTTTTTGAGGGTGCTATATTTTGATTTCTGAAAGAGAAGGTAGTGATACTTTACTTAGCTCTATTCTCCCAAATTACCCCCAAAGGTCAAAAGGCAGCATATATTTTGAGGTCGTTCTGTCCCTCTGATTTAGAAGGGCCCTAGTTATACATCCTTCAAGGCACAAAAGGTAAAGGAGTCTGCCTGCACCCAAGATCACTGCCATGACATGGAGAGAAATTCCATTTCTGCTCACATGATGTGACATGACAAAGCACAGAAACAAGCTCACCAAGCAAAGGACAGCTGGAGTGTTGTTGGTGCCTTTAACTGGCTTTCTCTTCCTGGACCCAGAAAGAAGCCTCAGAGCTAGCATGTGTGACCTTGGACAAGTTGGGCAAGTTAATTAAGCTCGTTTTCCCCTCTATAAAATAGTGCTAATAACTGCACCTACTTCATAGGCCTTCAATGTGATAATGCATGTAAAGTACCTAGCATATGGTTAGCACTCTGTAAATGTTGGTTATCATTATTTCATCCATTCATTCAACAAACATTGAGCACCAACTGCAAAGCATTTTATGGACAGAGAAACAGAAGCACAGAAATGCTGGGTGGTTGCCCAAAGTTACTGTTGAAATTGGACTGGGATACAGATGTCTTAGATCAATTTTTGTCTCACCAGGCTAAGCTGGTTCTCTTAAAGGGATATTAAAAACCCAGTTGGATTTGGGAGACCACCTGGAGCTTCTCAAAGGATGAAACATTTTGGTTTAATTTCAACATTAACATTTTAAAGAAAATCTAATTTCTTGCCTTGGTTCTGTGAAGGTGGTAATGATTTCAAATGCGTGCAAAGTTTTCATAAGCAAAACAAAATAATACTATGTAAATGTGACTCACAAAAATGTCAACAAAGTCTTAAACTACACAAAATTCCATCTCACTGCTTTACCTGTATCTTGCACAATCTGAAAAATATGCTTTGTTGGCAAGTAGGGCTTGGTATTTTTATTTCTTTAATTGTACTATTGTTTTATTTCTTCAAGTAATGGAATTCTTATCAATTTTAACCAATACCCAGGACAAACAATGGGTGAGGGCCAGGAGAGGCTCTTTGAATTGTGACTTATTTTCTCAAATAAGTGCTATGCCCATAGATTGCCTACCAGAGTGAAATTATTATTTTAAAAGATTAGCCCACATCCCCCCTACCAAATACTGATTTAACAGAATCCCTTTAGAACAAATATCACTTAAACCTTTAATTTCCATATTACTACTACTGATTAGAAAATTTCAGTCTCTGTTAACACAAAATAATAAAAGAATGATAAAAGACTCAAAGATGAAATCAAAGTAAACATAAATTTCTTCACATATTCTACTAGAAATCTAATCATGTGATAAAGAGGTTGTTTCTGCACAACAGTTCAGAAATAAGTTTATATTTTAAAATGATGAAATCAATAACTATTTCATGGTCATTAAAATAATGTTTATTCAGGACCAATCCAACAATGGGACTTTTTCCCACTGAAAGCATAGAAAATAACTATATTAAGGCTGTCCAAATAATTTGACTAAATTTAATGGAGACTCCATGGGTGGATTTTCCAAACATCTTTCACCAGAATGCTGAAGTTTGGTGGGATAGTGGAGACCCACATTTTATGGAATAAATATTTCAAAATGTTGAAACTTGATGTTTCCAATTCCCAGTTTGAAAATTGAACCAAAAATTGATATGAAAATAAATTTTAAAACAGGAGGTTAAAAAAAAATGTATATTTTGAATGACAGCAGTTCCACTGACTTATTATCATTTCTTTAGCCCAGATAAAGCCTCTTTATAGCTTTGGTTCCATGATTATGTATTTCTGAGGCAAATAATTTATTATAAAAAAGTGAGATAGTCCTGACCTGTGTAAGCACATTAAAATTAGCTCTGATGTGAGATATAACCTTGATAAAAGAGAGTGGGAATGAATATTATTACAAATGATAACATGATAACTTTTTTACACAAAAATGGCATTTAACAGTGTCATTTACAATAACAGTGAGTATTTTAATCCATGTAATTCCTGGAGTATCTTATCTGTTGTATATGGTTCTTATCAGTTCTTGATTACATGGTAACATAGCTCTGAACTTAGTATTTGCTTTTACCCACCCAGTGGTAGATTGAATTGTGTACCCCAGTTTAGATATGTTCTTGGTCTTGCATTCTGGTGGATGTGGACCCATTGTAAATAAGATCTCTTCAAGATGTTACTTCAGTGAAGGTGTGGCCCAACTGCTCAGGTTGGGCTTCAATCCAGACAACCAGAATCCTTTATAAGCAGAGTGAAAGACATGGAGAGAGAAGCCACAGGGAGCAGCGAGAAGCTGGAAATCAACAGAACCCAGAAGGGATAGGAGAAGACACACCATATACATTGCCATGTGACAGAAAAGCCAAGGGCTCCAAAGATTACCAGCCAACCAGAGGATACTCCCCCTAGGAGGAGGCAAACCTTCTAGCCTCTGAAATTCCTAGCCAAATAAATTCCTGTCGTTAAGCCAACCCATTGAATGATATTTGTTTTAGCTGCTAGGAAACTAAAACACACCCCACCCCAAACACCATGCCAATTTTGAAGGGATCAAATCAAAAATGTTCATTCTTGAAAATGAATTGAGATGAACTCATTCATTCATTTCACACATTTTATAGAGTGCCTATTATGTGCTACTCTCATAATAACTCTCAAGGAGCTTAAAGTCTAGTGGAGGAACCAGACTTTTAACAAATAATCCCACAAATAAGTATATAATTTGAAAGGTGATTAGTATTAGGAAGTAAAATTATTGGATGCCATGAGCTAGAACAGGAAGATTCTAATTTAGTTTGGGAGATCAGGGAAAGTCTCTCTGCAGACCTGACATTTAAGGTGAGGGCTGAAGGAAGAATATAAGTCAGCTGGGCACTCTAGTGAAGCAATGGAGTAGACATCGTGATAGCCTCCCTCCTTCTACCCCACCCCAGATGTCCCTTGCACACACATTGTATACAAGCCACAGATTTGGAGGTTTGGGTGGCTTATAGAGCCCACCCTCATCTCAATGAGTGGGTCCTGATTGGTCCAATCAATTCTCCTTTCCATAGTGATTGGTTCAGAGATGGAGTGGCCTAAGATGATCTCCACATGACAGTAATTAGCTCACAGGTGGGTATATGACCCAAGTTAAGTTAATCAAAGTGACACGCAGGGCTTCAGTGTGAAAGTCAGGAAAGAGTTGTTTTCTCTTCCTTAATAGGAACAAGGACATGGAGCCTGGGAGCTAGTGGCAGCCATCTCTCTACCTCAAGAAAAGCCAGCTTGAAAAGGAAACCAAAAAAAAGACAAAAATAAAAATTTAAAATAAAAAGGAAACCAACATACAGGAGACTGGCAGAATCAGGAAAATCACAGTGAGATAGAGCCCTGGTAACATTAAAAACTGAAGCCTGTAGCATCCCTGGTCTTTCCAACCAGAGTTTTCTGTTACTGGACCAAAAGCATCCTAACTGTTACTGGTAAAAAAGATTCTAGGCAGATATGTGCAAATCCTGCAGCAGGAAAGAATGTGATGCAATATTCTTGTGCCCAACATAGATCCACTCCTTTGGCCCTCCTAAGAACACTGCTTTCTGTGCCAGCTCTAAAGCAATATTCATACTGTTCTCTCTGCTTCTGGTATTTTTTCTCCTTCTCCTCTGCAAAGCCTTCTCTAACCACTAATACCCATAATAATGCCCCCTTCTTCTTTCTTTTTTTTTCAAAGAGATTGAAGAGAGGGGGCAAAAAGGCACAGCCTACTTGACAATAGCCTCACCCAACAACTGCCACTTACTACTCCTTGTCCACCTGTTACTGCAAAAGAGGGTAGGAAAGGCAGTTTAAAAAAAAACAAAAAAAAAAAACTTTTCATTGTAGTAACCAATACAGAGCACAAAATTTCTCTTTTTAATCATATTCAATTGTAGAATCCAGTAGTATTAGTTATGTTCACAATATTGTGCTACCATCACTGACATCCATTACCCCTCCTTTTTCATCACCTCAAACAGAAACTACTTACCCATTAAGCTACAACTTCCTCTTCCCACACTGACCCCTCCATCTGGTAACCTATAAATCACCACCTATCTCTATGTGCCGCCTCCTTCTTACTGACCTTCTTCAACTTTTTTTCCAATTTCAATTTCAGCACCGCTGTATCACTCCCTCATACCCAACCTGTTCTCCAATGTACTTGAGCACCCCCATGCCTTTGCCTAACATATTTGCTTGACCTGAAATGAACTTCCTCTTAGCCTACCTGCTGACATCCTCCACAGCCTTCAAATTCATCTATAATGCAACCACTCCTAGAAAACCTTCTCTAATTCCCCAGTAGGACATGAGTGTGTCTATCTCCCCACTAGATTGTTCCTTCTTGAGGATAGGGACCTTTGAGCTTTCACAGAATTACCACAACAGAGTACACATTAAAGACAAATGTTTAATGAATAGGTGAATGAGTGGATCAATAGGTATTAGATTCCTCTAGGGAATATGTATGCATATATATATCTCAAAATGTAAATAGCATAATACACATGCATAGTGCAGGAACAAAATACTAAATGTAAATATTTGTTGAATGATAAAAAACCTATACATATTGAATGCCAGAATTTAAAATAATCAGAAAGGGAAGCGGGTGTGGCTCAATGGATAGAGCTCCCGTTTACCATATGGGAGCCTCCCATATGGTATGGAAGCGAACCCGGGGCCTCCTTGTGAGGGCAGGCCAGCCCGTGCGGCGCGGTGGGCTGATGCAGCGGGACCTCACAGCAAGGGGGAGATAAGCAGACACGGAGAAGACACACAGCGAATGGACACAGCAAGCACAGGCAGCAAGGGGGGGATAAATAAATAAATAAATAAATCTTAAAAAAAAATAAAATAAAATAAAATAATCAGAAGGATGAGAGTTTAAACAAACACGTTTGATGTTTTTCTTTCCTTTAACCTAGAAGCTATAGAATGTCATTTAGCCACCTTTCCTTTAAGGCCAAAAGTGAAGCACATCCTTTGCTTATGACATCAATCATCAGAGCCATTACTGAAGTCAATGAAGTACAAGGATAGGGAGCTTAGAGAAACCAGAAACGTTCAGGTAGTTAAGCACTAAATTTGGTGTGTTCCATTTTGAGAGTTAATAGTTTCAACTGTAAATACTGGACTAGAAGAACAAAAGACCAGTGTTTACTTCCTTCTATGAAATGCTCTTTTGAAATGGCAAATAGACTTTTACAGTGAGAATGTCTTTCAATGAACCAAACTGGAAACTTAATTGCTTTATCATTTTCCTTTAGAGTAAGCAGCCTCAGATTTTTAAGTTAGATTAAGATTTTGATGCCATGCATACAGTTTTGGTGGGAATATAATTTGGTGCAGACTTTTTTGATGGACAATTTGACATTATCTGTCAAAATGTAGAACATACATAACCTTTGACTCATTGAGTCCACTTCCAGGAACCCATCTCAAATAAATAGTCACACTAGAGCATAAGGAAATACGTACATAAATGTTTGGTGCAATATTATTATTATTATTTTTTAAAGATTTGCTTATTTACTTTATCCATTTTAAACCCCCAACTCCCTGTTTTTGCTGTTTTGTGTCCATTTGCTGGGCAATTCTCTGTGTCTGTTTCCTGCCATCTCTTCTCATCCTCCTCCTCCAGTCTTCACCAGGATTCGACCCTGGAGACTTCCGATGTAGGAGAGAGGTGTTCTGCCACCAGCGCCACCTCGGTTCCTGGTTTTTGGAGCATCTCATCTTCTCTCTCCCCTGCGTCTTTCTCCTGTTACGTCATCATCTTGCTGCCTGGTTCCCGGGGCCTGGCAGCTCACCAGCACAAAGAGCCTGGCAGCCCATGCGCCTTCTGTATATATGTTTTTATTTTACCGGGAGGTCCCGGGGATCGAACCCAGGTCCCTCCATATGGCAGATGGACGCCCAACCATTTGAGCCACATCCGCCCCCAATATTATTTGATATAAGGAAAAATTGGAGACAAACTAAATATCCATCAGTATTAGAATAGTTATATAAACTGAAGTATTTTGATAATATGCAAATTATATTGCTGCTTAAAATAACTAAGTGAATCTGTATATATTGATGTGGAAGAATATCAATGATAAATTCTTGCAGAAGATGGGTGATGAGTACAGCTCTTCTCTCAACTTTTTGAAAATTTCCACAACAAAAAGATTTTCTAATATTATCTAGAGTTCCACTTCTCTTTAGAATGTAGAAAGCTACAAGAGAACATCCTAAAAATAAGAAAACGCCAGATAATCTACAAATCCATAATTTTTCTCAAATACATTAGAGAGCTGAGGATGCAAGACAACTAAATGAACTAAAATCCAAAGAGTGAGAAACCCTTTCAAAGATGAAAGAGAAATACAGGAATATTTCACCTTTGACACAGCATGGAAAGAAAGGGTGACTAGCATAAAGGTAGGTAAGACAGAAACAGCTAAAATTTTAACAAACTCTTCAAGGCTAGTGTTTTAGTTTGCCAAAGGGGTGCTGATGCAAAGTACCAGAAATGGGACGGCTTTTATAAAGGGGACTTATTCTGGGTAAAAGCTTACAGTTCCAAGGCCATGAAGAGTCCAAGCTGAGGCACCATCAGAGATGCTTTCTCACCAAAGTCAGCTACTGTTGATCCTTGCATGTTGCCACGCTGTGAGGCAAGATGGCCACTGATCTCTGCCAAGGCTTCAGCCTTCCCCTCCGGGCTCACCATTTTCTCTTGAGCTGCTCAGTGGGCCCAGCCTCTTGGGGCTTCATGCTTAAGTGATACTGTAGTCCTCTCTCTTACATGGCAGGATCAAACATGGTGACTTCCTTTTCCTGGGTCTTTAATGAGTCTCTGTTTCCATTTATATCAGACCCAGTAAGGGGGTGGAGACTCAATCTGAGTCATTCCTCACTGACTTAGTCCAATCAAAAGCCCTAAAGCAATCTTATCAAGTAATCTAATCAAAGGCCCTTCAACTGAATTTAATGCAATCAAAGGGTATCTCACCCAGAATAATAAATTAGGTTACAAGCATAATATTTATCTTTTTGGGATTCATAAAATAATTTCAAACTGCCACAGCTAAATATGGGCTAGTGTATCAGTTTAGAATAAATGGGAACCCCAGACTCCTACAAGAGGATATTGCATTTATTCCCAAGCTCTTATCTACAGGTAATTATCAGCTGCCACTGGGAAAGAGGTATGAAACACTGCCTACTTCTCTAAAACCTTCTCTCCTAAAATGCAAAAAACTTAAGCTGCTGGGGGCAGGGGAGAAGTGGAGTAGCAAACCCTCCCACTCTAGTGGGCTAAGCAAAGATCCACTGTATCTGGGGAAGGGGTAGAAGCAAAAGCTCTTTTCCCAAGGCAGAGAGATAGGCTATCTATTGGACCCAGGATCCTACAGTAATGCAAAGTAGAGGCCTACTCCTGCTAGTGGAAGAGCAGGAAACTCTCACCTACTCAAGACTCAGCACAGATACAGGACTTCTTTGGGAGGACCATCAGCAGAAGTGCTGAGAAGGCCTTATCCCTGTGGTCTGAACATACCGACCCTGCCAAAGACTGAGGATGGACCAGGATAACCAAGAGGTCTGTATTAGTCAGCCAAAGGGGTGCTGATGCAAAGTATCAGAAATCTGTTGGCTTTTATAAAGGGTATTTATTTGGGGTAAAAGCTTACAGTTACAAGGCCCTAAAGAGTCCAATTCAAAGTTACTTCCTTACCAAAACTCTGTTGCCACATGTTGAAGCAAGATGGTGTGTGACGTCTTTGAGAGTTCAGCCTTCCTCTTCCCTCTTAAGGTTCCATGGGTCCAGCTTCTTCCAATCTCAGTTGTAGGCTGGCATAGGGCTCATCTCTCTTCCTGGGGCTCATTTCTTTCCAGCCTCAGCTGCGCAGTTCTCTTCACAGGGTCAGCTGTAAACTATCAGGCAAATGGTTCTTCTCTCTTCCCAGGGCCTCTGCCATGTCTGTGAAGCTGTCTCTCTTCCAATGTGTATCTTCTCTGTGTATCTACTTCTCCTTTCTTGATTGAGCATCCATTTATATAGCCTACCAAAGGGGCAGGGACTCAACCCTGCATACCCTAAAGACATGGTCGAATCAAAGCCCTAATCCTGACATAATTTAATCAAAACCATCTCAGCTGAATCTAATACAATCAAAGGGTATCATGCCCAGAGGAACAGACAAGTTTTCAAACATAATCAAATATCTCCTTTTGGAATTCATAAATAATATCAAACTGCCACAAGCTCCCTGCTCCAACAATGAACCTAGCAAGAAATAAGAAGCAACAGCAGTCTACATAGGGAGGGACAAGAGCACAGAGAGAGACACCCACCACCACCCCATGGTGCAGACATGAAGGAACAGTTGAAAAGTGAGGGTGGAGCACAAACATGAGAAAACTCCTCCAGAGCCCCAGGCTTAACACAAACACAAGATAGCAGCAACTCACTGCTACAGGAATTTGAAGCTTGTAGTGCACTGAAGGTAATGATAGCAACAACAAAACCCAAACCCAGCTCACTGACTGACTAAATTGACTTAATCCCTCCACACCAATCTCTTGACCACAAGAGTTGTGGCCATTTACCAGCTTAAATACTATATACCTTAGTATCTACTGTTCTTCTACACATGATGTCTGGTATGTAATAAAAAATTATGACACAACCAAAACAGCAAGAAAAAAAATGACTCATTGCCAAATGATAAAGTGATCAGTAGAACCCAGATTCAGAGATGAAGCAGACGTTGGATCTATCTACTGGGACTTTAAAATTTAAAGTGTGAGTAATATATTAAAGGATCAAGTAGAAAAAGTAAACAGCATGCATGAGCAGGTAGAGAATTGCAACAGAGAGATGAAAACTATTTTTTAAAATGTCAAATGGAAATGCTAAAAATAAAAAAATAAAAACAATATCAAAGGTAAAGAATTCCTCTGAAAGACTATCAGTAGACTGGACACCGCTGAGCAAAGAATCAGTGAATAGGAGGTTAGACCAAAGAAATTATTTGAAGTAAAGCACAAAGAGAAGAAAGAGTGAAAGAAACAGACCAACTAAGTGCTGTGGAACAATATTAAATGGCCTAACATATGTATAACTGGAGTCCAAAAGAGAAAAAGAGAGAGAGAGAGAGAGAGAAATGGAGGAGAAGAAATTCTCAAGTGATTACAGCTAAAGATTTTTCAAAATTAATGAAAGAAAACAAGCCATAGATACAAAAAGCTCAAAGAACCCCAAAGAGAATAAACAAGCAAACAAATATCTATTTACATCAAGGTCAAACTACTGAAAACCAAAGATAAAGAGAAAAATCTTGAAGGCAGCCAGAGAAAAAGGAAACATTACATAGAGAATTCTTCAAAACTTATGAAAGAACAATTAAGCAACAATTTCAAAATACTGAAAGGAAAAATAATTGTCAACCCAGCAATCTATACCTAGCACAAATATCTTTCAAAAACATTAAGGCATGTTGGTGGTGGGGTGATGTATGGGAGTCCCATATGATGATTTGCATGTTTGTTTTGTAAGTTCACAACTTTTACTATACACTTATTGTTTATGTATGTTCATGTGTGAATGACACACTTCAGTATTTTTTAAACAAAAAAAAAATGAAGGCAAAATTAAGACTATTTCAGAAAAACAAAATTTGAAAGAATTTTCCAGCAGACCCACACTAAAAGAAATAATAAAGGAAATTCTGTGCACAGAAAGCAAGTGGTAAAATCAAGTGGAAATCTGGATCTATACAAAAAAATAAAACAGAACTAGAATTGTAAAAATTAGGGTATTTTAAAAAAATATTTTTCTTACCTTGAATCACTTTAAAACATAATTGACTCCCTTTCCTAGCTGCCACTAAGGTGCTGGTTCTTCCTAGAATGCTAAATCCACCTTGGGGTGAGGCCCTCACTTCATCCAGCCTATAGCATGGCGCCCGGCACTCACTGGCACCATGGCCTCTGTCTCCAGGCTCGTTGACTACTCGGCCCTCGTACTCCACAGTGATGAAGTCACCATCACGGAGAATAATATCCATGCTCTCATTAAAGCAGCCGGTGAAAATGGTGAACCTTTCTGGCTTGGCTTGTTTGCAAAGGCCCTGACCAACACCAACACTGGGAGCCTCATCTGCAATGTAGGGCTAGTGGACCTGCCCCAGCAGCAGATGCTGCACCAGTGGAAGGTCCTGCCCCCTCCTCCACTGCTGCTCCTTCTGAGCAAAGAAGAATCTGAGGACTCGGATGATGACATGGGCTTTGGTCTTTTTGACTAGACCACTTTTATAACATATCAAATAAAGAGCTGAACTCTTTTTAAAAAAACAAAACATAATTGATTATCTAAAGCAGAAACTAGTTAACAGTGTATTATGGGATTTATAATACATGTAGAAGTAAAATGTGTGACAACAATGGCACAAATTATAGGATGGAAAATATGAAAGGTTCTTCTTACACTATGCATGAAAGCAAACAGTGATAAGTTGAAGGTGTATATTGTAAACTCTAGAGTAACCACTACATTTTTTAAGAGGTATAACTAATAAGCCAATCGTGAAGATAAAATGGAATCATAAATGTCATCTAGAAGTCTTTCAAAAATAAAAAGACAAAATTAAAAGGAAAGAAGAAGCAAGTTGCAGAACTAATAAATAGCATGATTCTATATTGAGGTTTTGTGTTTGTTTTGTTTTGTTTGCTAAATTGTACATGTGTATAAGGCACATATGCTCATAGAAAAAGACCTGGAATGATACATACACCAAAATAATGACTGTGTTTACCTCCAGGGTAAGGGAGGGCAGAGTGCGTGTTGCGGGAGCAGGTAGGCTTTCATTTATTAATTTATACACGTCTATATTGTTTCAACTTTTTTGCCATCAAGTATAACTCACATATTTTTCTTAACCTTTTATTTTGAAATAATATAGATTCCCAGGAAAGTGAAGATAGTACAGAGAGGAGTGTATATCCTTCACCCAAGTTTCCCCCACTGGTTACATATTATATAACTATAGCACTATATTAAAATCAGGAAATTGATATTTGTGCAATGCATGTGTATAATTCTTTTTCAATTTGTTGCATGGGTAGATTCATGTAACCACCACTGTAATCAGGATACAGAACTATTGCATCACCATAAAGATCTCCTTTGTACTACCCTTTTATAGTCACACCTCACCTCTTCTATCCCCCCACCATCCCTAATGGCCAGAAACTACTAATTTGTTCTTACCTCTACAAATATGTCATTCTAAGAATGTTATATAAATGGAATTACACAATATAACTTTTTGAGATTGATTTTTTTCACTCAGCAATAGTGTTCTTGAGATCCATTCATAACTTGCACACTTTTTAAAGAATTAAGAACAACAAAAAATGACTTTGCTACTAACTTTCTTAAATTACTAAAATTATCTCTTCCAACAAGGGTCAGTTTTCTCTACGTGAAATAATCTAATAGTAGTGGAGAATCTTGCGAGTGGTCAAAAACACCTAATGAAGAATTCTTTTTTTTTTTTAAACAATTTATTGAAGTATGTCATTCATACATGAGCATACATAAACTATAAGTGTTCGATAAACATCGTGATCTTACAAAACAAACATGCATAACATCATACAGGGCTCCCACACATCACCCCTCCACAAACACCCTGCACTGTTATGAAACATTTGTTAATAAATCATTTATGAATGCTCTGTAGATGTAATTCCTTATATTTCCAATTTCAAGCTGAAAGATTCTGTTAAAACAAAAATATCTCTGTCACCTTTTAAAAAAAAACAAATCATGAAAGAGCATTGTCAAAGTATTACTATTAGCTATAGTCCATATCTTCCTCCCCTATGCATTTTTTTAAGGATTTATTTATTTACTTACTTTTTTTCCATTTTTACACCACCACCACCCTCTTTTTGCTGTTTCTGTGTCCATTTGCTGGGCGACTCTGTGTGTCCGTTTCCTTCCCTCTCTTCTCATCCTTCTCCTCCTGTCTTCACTGGGATTCGATCCTCAGAATCTCCGATGTGGAAGAGAGGCATCCTACCGCCTGCACCACCTTAGTTCCTGTTTTTTTGGTGTGTCTTGTCTTGGCTCTCCCTTGTGTCACTCTCCTGTTACATCATCATCTTGCTGCGTGGCGGACGGGGCCTGGCAGCTCACTTGTTCGCAGGGCCTGGCAGCACACTGGCACCCAGGGCCTGGTGGCCCACACGCCTTCTATATTTTTCTTTTTTTTATTTTTACCAGGAGGCCCCGGGGATTGAACCCAGGTCCCTCCATACGGGAGACAGACGCCCAACCATTTGAGCCACATCCGTCCCCCTGCTATATCTCTAAAGGTTGACCAAAGATACCCAAAGTTACAGTCTTTTCCTATACAGGATGGTCATATAATAAATCAGGCATAGTTTATCACCAGCATTCCAAAAACCAGACCTAGGAAGAAAAACTAGGTCTGGGGACACATGTGTGGTTTCTAATATAGTGAATGTTTAGCCTACCCTGATTATCACAAAATCAGGACAACGAGACTATTCACAGCCTAATGAACAATTCTAATGCCCTAAAAATGCCCTATGTTCCATCTATTCTATTCATCCTTCCCCTTCCCCTTGGAACCTATGGTAATAAGTTTCAATTTTTAAAGAATAAGATTCATAGTAATATGGGGGCATTTCCGGGACATTGAGTTTGTTCTGCATGACATGGCAGTGATGGATACATGCCATTGTATATTTTGTCATAACTTACAAAATTGTGCAGGACAGAGTGTAAACTATAATGTAAACTGTAGTCTATGGTTAGTAGCAATGCTTCAAGATGGGTTCATCAATTGTAACAAAAGTACCATACTAATGAAGGATGCTGTTAATGTGGGAAAGTGGGGGAGGGGGAGGGAGGGGGGCATATGAGAATCCCTTATATTTTTTTATGTAGCATTTACGTAATCTAAATCTTCTTTAAAAATAAAAATAAAAAAATTAATTCAAAAAAAAAGCACTTAATGAGTGAGGATAAGTTTGAGAGGATATATTCTCAAACCACCCTTGAGAGGCTATATTCTCTTCTTTTTTCAAAGAGGATTTATAAAACTAGTGGTGATTATATTCCAAAGTTAAGAGGACTAATGCTTAAAAACTATCCTTTCTAGATACATTTCCTATAACATTGGCTTCTTGGCTTGTCAAAGGCAGCTTGGTATAGGAAAGGCATGATGTTTGGGGTCTCACAGGTCTTTAGTTGTGGGGCCATGAACAGGATGCTGAGCATCAGTTTCCTAATCTGTAAAATGGGAGGAAGGAAAAGTAATATCAATTTCATGTGGCTGCCTATGAGAATCAAAGGAGCTCAATGAAAAATGGCTGGCCCTGAACTTAGCATATGAAAGATACACAGTGCAAACATTAGGTACCCATTCCCCACTTCTACCCCATCTCTGTGTTTTACGGTTTTAGCCATTGCTTGAAGCTCCTGTTACTATATATCATTCTTAGAGTAATGCTTTGATTCAGCCAGAAAGCCATATTCCTTGTTCTTTTGTACCTTGGTAGCCTGTGAACTGCCCTATATTTCATCTTCATGCCCTTCTGCCTCAATATGCCTTAAGACATTTCTTCAGTCCTCCTTCAACTCCCATCATAACTGTGCTTGTGCACTTAGTGCTGCTATTTTTAATCCCATATAATAATTGCCATTAAGAAGCTATTTCTCTCGGTGGCAAGGCCCCAGGGTGTGTATACCCATTGCGGGTGTTGTACCACACGGATGAGGAATGGTGGTGTGGGATGTTGTTGGAGGTGTGGGCGGTGGGGAACATGGGAATCCCTGTAATTTCTAAGTAATATTTAGGTAATCTAAGCACCTTTAAAAAAAAATAAAAATAAATAAATAAAAATATATATATATAACAAATAACATTTATGTAAACAAATGCACATATATGCATATGTATTTATATATCATTTTATAAATATTGGTATGTA
>JAQZBX010073045.1:0-14989 GCA_029593785.1 Cabassous unicinctus | reverse complement strand
TCATCTTTCTCACTTTCTATGATATTATACAAAGGGATGACTCCCTAAAATTATAATGATCTTTTTCCTTGATAATGAGTATTGAGAATTAGCAAATAATTATAGTCACTGAATTTTTATAGAGATGCTCTGTTGCTTTTAGTAAATGTGGAATGACTCACTCACTGACACACTCATTGATCTGTAATCATAGCCTTGATATATATTAACCTCTCAAAGATGATAGAGACAAATATTTAAAACATTTCTTTGATGCAACTACTATGTTTTATAACTACATAATCTACATAATCATTATCTTGTAATTGGACAGTCACAGGTTAACTTGTGATTGGCCCTGTTTGTATAACTTATCATAACACATGTGTCCCAGCTAAATTTTGCTGATTCTTAAATGCCCCTTAATGGCCTCCTTTGTTTAGCTTAGTCTCAGTGCTTATTTCATGTTAGTTAAGCAATTTAAAACTAGCTTAACCTCTCTACTCATTATCTTACTGGATTGAACTATTTACAACTTTGCCTTAACTTATCATATGCATTAACCTAACCAGTCATTGTCAGTTCCTAATGGATGCTAATTAAGTAATTCAGGACCCAGTTTGTAACCTGTAACCTGATGCTTACCACAGTCAAACTTTTTTATTTTAGAAGAGGTTTTAGATTACAGAAAAGTTACATAGAAAATATAGGTGATTCCCATATACCCCACCCTTCCACCTCTCAAAATTACCCCCATAATCTTTAATTAATGTGGTGCATTTGTTACTACTGATGAACACATGCTAAACACTACTACTAACCATGGTCTATACTTTACATGATGTTTGACACTTTGCATGGCATGATTTTATAGGTCTTGATGAAATGTATAATGGTCTGTATCCATCATTCCAATATTACACAGAACAAGCCCAATGTCCCAAAAATGCCCTATGTTACAGTTATTCTTCCTTCTTCCTTACTTCAGAATCCATGGTGACCACTGTCTTTTTATCAATGTTACAAGTTCTTCCATTACTACAATAATGTCTACTCTGGTCCATAATTGCTTTCCCCACTTATGTTAGTTCATTCCTCAATCTTAAGGATTTGGGGGTGGTGATGCCCACTCTGCCTCCACTTGCAAGGGGCTTAGATCCCATGGGGCAGATGGATGGATCTATCTTGCTTGCAATTGTAGATATTTTCTGTATTTTGGGATAGGTGTTGTCCATCAGCAAGCTTTTCTTAGTTGTCCTGGGTGAGTCCAATGACCTGGAGAGAAAGTGATGGCTGCAACTCTCTTGAGATTCAGGGCTCAAAGGGCATATGAACAGTCTGAAGAATTAATTCTTCAGGACATATATTTAATGGGTATAGTGCTAATTATAGCATCAAATAAAAGGAGAAGTACCATGTGTAGGGAAATTATAAAGGAATCTATCTTTGTTAAATTGGGGAGATAGATTAATATATATTTCAAGGTAAGGCCTAGTGATAAGTTGCCAAATTCCAGGGGTTGTCTACCCAGCCTATACTGTCCAGATGTCTCTCAAACCCTCAGGAGCATGCCTGCTTGAGGCATTGTTTACTGTGGCAGTCAGTAAGATTCTACTGAAATGTGCATAAGTGTAACCTCTGGATTGATATCCTTACACTCTGGAATTTCTTAGAAGTAAAGACTCATTTGTATTTAATACTTCCCCCTTTTGGTCAAGGTCTTTTTCCAAATGTACCACTAGTTAGTACTTACTTATAATCCCACAGTGCCAGGAAGTCCCATCCCCAGGAGCTATGTTCCATTCAGGGGAAAGGCAGTGGATTTATATGTTGAGTTTGGCTTAGAGAGAGGCCATATTTGAGTAACAAGGGGGTATTCAGGAGATAACTCTTAGGCAATATATATTACTAGGTCAAGTTTCAATTTTACAAGGATAAGGTTCATAAGTATAATCATTAATATCAAGGGCCTGATGTATTGTCCTGTCCTACGTTGCTAGGCACTACCTATATACTCCAAAAAGTCCTGTCACTCTACTAGAGAATGTAGTAGGACTCCACAGGATGGTAATTCAATATTCTTTCTGTTATTGTGTGGGTCTCCATCTACCAAGAATAAAAACCATGACCAACTGAACATATTCATATTCCACAGAGGCTTGCCCTAGGTGCACCCCTCCCCATAAACCCCCCAACCACTTACACCTTGCACTAGTGATCCTCCTTCCCTGCCATAGTTGTAAATTTTCTGTAATCCAAAACCTCCCCAATAACAAAGCAAAAAAAAAAAAATTTCTTGCATTATGTCTTTCATCACCTTAAGTTCTGTTATATTTTATGTATGATTACAATTACTTCTGTATGTTCCTCCAGTGTCTTCTCTTTTTTTTTTAACTTTATTTTTAAAGAAGATTTAGGTTACAGAAAAGTCACATAAAAAATATAGAGGATACCTATATACACTACCCCCGCCACTTCTCACATTTTCCCTATTAATAACATCTTACATGAGTTTGGAACATTTGTTGCAATTGAACAAATATTGAAGCATTGCTGCTAACCATGGTCAATAGTTTACATTATGGTTTACACTTTGCACTGTACAATGTTACAGGTTTGACAAAATATATTATGGTCTGTATCTGTCATCACAAACCTTGCAGAACAAGGTTGCCCTAATTTTAGGTTGCCCTAAAATTACCCTATGTTCTTCCTATATTTTCCCTCCTCCTCCCCTTGGAACCTATGGTAACCACTAAGTTTCAATTTTTCAAGAACAAAGTTCATAGTTACCTGCATTAATAGTCAGGGGTTGACATTCTAATTGTTTTCTTTTATTAGGTGTTGTCTATGTAGTTGAGAGATTCTTGCCCCTCTATTTGAGAATTTATCAGGACTCCCCAGGATGGGGATTTAATATTTTGTTTATTGTGTGGTTCTCCACCCACTGAGATAACACACTATGACAAGATGAACACATTCATATTCCATGCCCCAGGTAAACCCTTTCCACATGTCCCTCCTGTACCAGTAAGCCTCCCTGCCATATTTACCAAAAGAAGATTCACACAATTGTAGATTCAACTACAGACATATAAATTCCCAGAGTTCACTTGTTCCTTCCTTCAGCCTTCTCCTCAGTTCCAATGGATAATCAACACAAAACTCCCACCCTGATCACCCTCACACCCTTGCACCACCATCTACTACCTCCATCTACTACCAAACCACCCCCTTCCACCTTATCATAGGTTCTGCCCAGCTTAAGCATTGGCTCACCACACTCTATTTCCTTTCTAAATCCTGATAACCCATCTTCCAGATTCTGCCTCTGTGAGTCTGTTCAATATTACTTAGGTCATAACAGTGAGGTCATGAAACATTTGTCCTTTAGTGACTGGCTTATTTCACTCAAAATAAGGTCTTCAAGATTTATCCATGTTGTTGCGAGTATCAATACTTAATTTTTTCCTACAGCTGAAAAAGATTCCATTATATATATATATATATGTGTGTGTGTGTGTGTGTATACACATACACACACACACACACACACACATTTTCATTATCCATTCTTCTGTTGATGGACACTTGGGTTGCTTTCAATTTTTGGCAACAGCAAATAATGCCATATGAACTTTGGTGCGCATATAACATTCTGTGTACCTGCTTTCAGTTTTTCTAGGAATATACCCAGCGGTGGGATTGCAGGATCAAATGGAAATTCTATAGGTAGCAGCTGGAGGAACCATGAAAATTTCCTTCACAATGGCTGCACCATTCTACATTCCTACCAGATTCGATGAGAGTTCCCTTTCCTCCATATCTTCCCCATAATCTATTGTTCTCTGTTTTTTTTTTTAATAGCCACCAGTCTAATAGGTGTAAGATGATATCTCATTGTAGTTTGACTTATATTTCCCTAATAGTGATGTTAAGCATCTTTTCATGACATTTTAGCCATTTGTATTTCCTCTTTGGAAAAGTGTCCACTCCTAAGCACTTACCCATTTTTAAAAAAGGGTTAGTTGTCTTTTTATTTTGAGATGTACTAGATATCATTATATATACTGGCTATTAGACAATCATCAGATAAATTATTCCCAAATATTTTCTCCTGTTGAGTAGGTTAATATTTCAATTTCTTAAACTCCTTTGATGCACAAAAGTTTTTAATTCTGAGGAGGTCCCATTTATCTACTTTTTCTTTCATTGCTCATGCTTTGGGGGTAAAATTTATGAAAACTTTTCCTACCAGAAGAATTTGTAGATGGTTCCCTACATTATCTACCAGGATTTATGGTCTTGGTTCTTATATTTAGGTCTTTGATCCCTGTTGAGTTACTTTTTGTATAGGGCATTAGGTGGTGATCCTCTCATTCCTTTGGATATGGGTATCCAGTTATTCCAGCACCATTTGCTGAGAAGGCCATTCTGTCCCAATTGAGTGGGCTTGGTGACTTTGTAAAATATTATTTGACCATGAATGTATGGATTTATATAAAAATATCAATTTGTTTTTAATTGTCAGTATGTCTATCCTTGTGCCAATACAGTTTTCACCACTGTAACTTTGTAGAAGTGTTTTAAAGTCAGTTAGCATGATTCCTCAAATTTCATTTATTTTTTTTCGAAATGATTTTCACAACTTGGGGCCCCTTGCCCTGCCAAATAAATTTCATAATTGGCATTTCCAGTTCAGTAAAAAAAAGTGCTGTTGTAATATTTGTTAGGATTATTGTTACATCTCTAAATCAATTTGGTGAGGACAGACATCTTAATGATATTTAGTCTTCCAATCCATGACCGTGGAAATTCTTCCATTTATATAGGCCTTCTTTGATTTCCTTTAACAATGTTGTATCATTTTCTGTGTACAAGTCCTTTACACCTTTTTATTCCTAGATATTTGATTCTCTTAGTTTCAATTGTAAACAGAATTTTTTTCTTTATTTCCTCTTCACATTGCTCATTATTAGTGTATAGAAATTCTGCTGACTTTTGTGTGTTGATCTTATATCCTTGTTAATTTACTGAATTTATTAGCTCTAGAAGCTTTCTTGTAGATTTTCGGGGTTTTCTATGTATACGATCATATCATTTGCAAATAGTGAAATTTTTACTTCTTCCTTTCCAAATTAGATCCCATTTATTTCTTTTTCATGCCTATATGCTTGAACAAGTACTTCCAACCCAATGTTACATAAGAGCATTAACAGTGATCATCCTTTCCTTGTTCCAGATCTTAGAATGAGACCTTTTAGCATTTTATGATTGAGTATGATATTAGCTGTGAGTTTTTCATATATACCCTTTATCATGTTGAAGAAGTTACCCTCTATTCCTATCTTTCAAAGTGTTTCTATCAAGAAAGGATGCTGTATCTTCTCAAATGCTTTTTGTGGTCAATACAGATGATCATGTGATTATTTTCTTTCAATCTGTTAATGTGGTATTGATTGATTTCCTTATGTTGAGCCCTCCTTGCAGACCAGGTATAAAATCCACTTGATCATTATGTATAATTCATTTGATGTGTTGTTGAATATGATTAGCAAATATTTTGTTGAAGATTTAGGCATCTACATTGATTAGAGATTAGTCTGTAGTTTTTGTGTTTTTTTCTTGAGGCATCTATGTGGATTTGGTATTAGGATGCTGTTGGCATGATAGAATGAGTTCGGTAATGTTCCCACCAATTGTATTTTTTTGGAAATGCTTAACCAGGATTGGTACTAGTTCCTTCTAGAATGATTGGAAGAATTCACCCATTAAGCCATCTAGTCCTGGGCTTCTCTTGATTGGGAGGTTTTTGATGACTAATTCAATTTTGCTATTGTGATTGGTATGTTGAGTTCTTCTATTTCTTCTTTCATCCATGTAGGTTGCTTGCTTGTGTTTTTCTAGAAATTTGTCCATTTGAACTAATTTGTCCACATTGTTGGCATATAATTTTTCAAAGCATCCTCTTATGATTCTCTTTACTTCTGTGAGATCAGTGGTGATACCGCTTTTCTTATTCTTTATTTAATTTGTATCTTCTCTGTTTTTCTTTCTTAGTCTAGCTAAGATTTTGTCAATTTTATTAATCTTCTCAAAAAGCAGCTTTTGATTTTGTTACTAATTTATAGTTTTTTAAATACTCAATTTGATATAGTTCTGCTCTAATCTTTGTTATTTTATTCTTTCTGTTTGGCTTGGGATTCATTTTTTTGTTCTTTTTTCTAATTCCTTCAGGTGTAGAGTTAGACCGTTGATTATATATCTTTCTTCTTCTTTAATATAAGCATGTATGGATTATATATCTTTCTTCTTCTTTAATATAAGCATGTATGGCTATAAATATCCCTCTCAGCACTGTTTTAGCTGCATCTCATGATGTGTTGTGTTCTCATTTTGATTCTTTTTGAGGTAGATATTGATTACTTTTGCAATTTCCTCCTTGTCCCACTGAATGTTTAAAAATGTGTTGCTTAAATTCCATATTTTTGTGCCTATTCTGGTTCTGTGCTCCTTATTAATTTATAGCTTCATTCAATTGTGCTCAGAGAAATTACTTTGTATAATTTCAATCTTTCTAAATTCATTCAGACTTATTCTGTTACCTAGCATGTGGTTTATCATGGAGTTGATCCATGTGGGCTTAAAAAAAATGCATTTCCTGCTATATTTGGGTGTAATATTCTGCATGTGTCTATTAGATTTAGTTCCTCTAATGCGTTATTCAAGGAGTCTGTTTCTATACTAGCCCTCTGTAGAGATTTTTGTCTAATGGTGATAATAGTGTATTAAAATCCGTCATTGTAATTGTAGAGGCATCTGTTTCTCCCCTTAGTGTTTCCATTGTTTGTCTCATGTATTTTGGGGCACACTGTTTAGGTGAATAAACGTTTATGATTGTTCTTTCTTCTTGATAGATTACCCTTTTTATTACTATATTGTGTCCTTCTTTGTCTCTTACAATAGTTTTACATTTAAAGTCTATTTTGTCTAATATTAGTGTAGCTATGCCCACCCTTTTTTGGATATTATTTGTGTGTAAAATAGTTTTCCAACACTTTAGTTGCAACCTCTTTGTGTCCCTTGATCTAAGGTGAGTTTCTTGTAGACAACATACAGATGGGTCATATTTCCTCATCCATTCTGCTAATCTTTTCTTTTGATTGGAACATTTAATCCATTAATATTCAATATTATTAAGGCATTACTGACAGCCCTTTTTTCTCTAGGTTTATATATGTTATATTTTGTTTTTATTTCTCTTTCTATAATTTAGTTGCTCTCACTAATAATCTTCCTTCCTACAATCTCCTCCAAACCTTTCTCTCCTGTTTTGTTTTTCCTTTCAACCTGCAGAACTCCATTTAACATTGCTTGAAGGGCAGGACTCTTGTTGACCCTCTCTCTTAATTTCTGTTTATCTGTGAACATTTAGATCTCTGTCATTTTTGAAAGTCAGCTCTGTTAGATACAGAATTCTTGGCTGGCAGTTTTTACTTAGCACTTTAACTATGTCATACCACTGCCTTCTCACTTCCATGGTTTCAGATGAGAAATCATTGCTTAATCTTACCTAGCTTCCCTTGTATGTGAAAGGTCTCTTTTCTCTTGCTGATTTCAGCATTCTCTCTTTGTCTTGGGGATTTGACAATTTGATAAATATATGTCTTGGGGTAAGCCTCTTAAGATTTATACTGCCTGGAGTGTGGGGTACTTTCTGGATATGTATATCTATGTCCCTCAAAAAAGGGGAAATTTTCAGCCATTATTTCTTCCAACACACCTTCTGCCCCCTTTCCCTTCTCTTCTCCCACTGGGATGACTATAATGCCTATGTTTATGCATTTTGTATTGCCCATCAATTCACAAAATATCTGGTGAATTTTTTCCATCATTTTATTCATCTGTTCTACTGTCTGTGCAATTTCAGATATATTTTTTGATGTTACTAATTCTCTTCTCTGCTTGTTCAAATCTGCTGTTATGTTCTTTTAACATATTTTGATTTCTTGCATTGTGCCATTCATCACCATCAGATATATGTTATCTTTTTATGTATGTTTAAAATTTCTTAAATATGTTCCCCCAGTGTCTTCTTACTATTCTTCATCTCTTCCTTCACTTCAATAAGTTGATTCATGATATCTGGACATCTTTGATTAGTTGTTCTATGTTCTTCATTACCTCCTGTTTCTTAGTTTGTTTGTTAGACTGGGCCATGTCTTTCTCCTTCTTAGTATGACTTGTAGTTTTTTGCTGGAGCCTAGGCATCTGTTTATCTTGATGGGCTTATTCAGATGGTTAGCTTCTTTTCTATTCTAGGATTTTATTTTCTTTTGTGTTGTGTTGTGTTCTCTTTGACACTTGGTTCCACGTATTCTATAACCTTGGAGTTCTTCCTTTTCCCTTGAAGACATTTTAAAACCATAGAAAAGAAAGATAGAAGAAGAGAAAAAGTATATTATTATTATACTAATACTATTATATTATATTATTATACTATTTATATAAATATATATAAAATAATATATTTTAATACTATTAAAAAGAAGAGGGGAACATTTGTAGCTCATGTGGTTGAGTGCCTGATTCCCCTATTTGAGGTCCTGGGTTCAAACCCCTGTACCTCTTGAGAAAAAATAAGAAATTAGAAAAGGAACCATAAAAGAGTCAGGAAAAAATGAAGTACCACAAATGAAAAATCATAAAAAATACAAAGGCATAAGAATAAAAATGGTGGAAAAAATGAAACTAGAAAAAATAAAACTAGAAAAAATAGAATATAAACATCAGAAAGATGATAAAAGATGAGGGGAAAAATGTACAAACAAGAGAAGGTAGAATGAAAGAAAACCAATGAAACAGGGGAAAATGGAAGGAAAGGAAAGGAATAAACTAAGGGAAAAAGAAGGAAAAGAAAAAAGTAAAACAAAATAAAAAATAAAAACAAATCCTTGTAAGAAATATGCAATCATAGATCAAAAACCTAAAAAAAAAAAATTGATTTATAAGTTCTCTATCACAAGGTGTCATCTGGATGCCTGACAACCTGCTGGATTACTCTTTGGATCCCTTCTCTTAAGCAGTACCAAGGATGAACAAGGAACCTAATAGATGTGAGGCAGGCATTCATACACTGAGCTACACTTCTCCACAGGTTATGTACACTTCTGAAATTTTATCTGCCTCTTCCTTTCCTCAAGAATCTCAGGTAAGATGGGCTTCTAACAGTTTGCCAGCTATCTCTACTGGCTTCCTTCTTTCCAGGGCTGTTAGGCACCTGTTAGCCCTCTCCCTCACTTATGTATTTCCCCTCTCTACCAGGGTGTGTGGGCATGGCAGCCTGCCTGATCCCATACCCCTGAACTCTCCTTAGTGCCATTTCAGCACTGACTGGGGATATTTTTATTTCCCCCGTGTTCTGCTTGCCCTATCTCCCCTCCCACTTATATTAATACTTCTCTGAATTTGCTGGGTACCTGTCCCACATATTTGCCCTTCAGTGCCCCCAAGAATGGGTCACTTGCAACTTCCACTCCTGTGCTGGATACAGCTGAGTTTCAAAGTGAGCTCAGCTGGCCAAATGCACTGAAGAGAAAACACTCTCTGCCCTTGTCCAGACTCCTCTTCTTCCCAGGGAGGAGGACTGTTTTCCCTCAGTTGGTTGCAGTGAGCCAGGGATTTTAGCAAGGCTATTCTCCTTGATGGCAGAGGGTATGTGCCCTTCCCAGCTGCAGGGACAAGTAATTCATGGCTTTCCTTTGGCCTCTTTGTTTCTCTGTCATTCTCCCACCTGGATGATTCACAGCATTCTCTTGGTCTGCAGATCCCTAAAGCAGCTCCATTGGATAGCTTTTTGCCCTTCCTCCTTTGCTTTTGTGAGAGAGCTGAGCCCTGTCTAGCTACTCCTATGCCATCTTCCCAGATGTCCTGTAATATTTTTAAGATACTTAGTATCAAATAGTGTACTGATGAAAAACTAGAGTTTGGTTTTCTCTCTATTAAAATAAAATTTTCTTGGATTCTGAGTCTTTTCTTGCTAAGAATTTGTAAAGAATTTTTTCCACTGAATAATCAATGTAAAAGGCAGAGTTTATATTTAATCAGAATACATTCTTATATTTCATTTTAAACTTACAATGTCCTTAATTCTTTAAAAAAGAATTTTTAATCAACATTTACCTCCTATATATACTTTTAAAATATTTTATCATTTTGATTAAAGAAGAACACCAAGTTTTGTTTCGCAGTGACCTATGATCCTATTTAACAAAATGTTCAAACCTCCTAACAACTTCTGTCATTTTTCTTCTCAAATCAAAGGCTAAATAATTTGTTTTTTATTTCAAATTGTCTTTGGAATTTTCCAGAGGGCACTCAGAGGTTCAGAAAAAATCTACTCTTTCACCTTGTAAAATAAAAGTGCCAGCAATAGTTTTATTTTATGTACAATAAATTGCATAGAATTTTTTTTAATTAAATGGGATTTTCTAATCTTTTGTTAAATTTATATAAAGTATTATATGTATTCCTATATATTCAAGAAATAATAAAAATTTCCTAAAAAATTGCCAATGTCCTCACTTTCCATAATATTCCCTAATTCTAATCTGCCTCATATTAGGCAACAGTAAAATGTTGTCAGACATAATTGTAGTTATTCTTAAAAATATGTTACATGCTACACAAACAACCAAATTTCATCTCACATTATTTTATAATTAACACTCATTAGATTTTCACTTTTATAAAACAGCCATTTTTTTTTTCTTTTGTGTTTTAAGGTTTTGTAATCCACAGGTAGTTTTATGTATGTGTACTTGTTTTATTCTAATGTTTTTTCTGCAAATATTTGCAATCAGCTGCAAGCCAAAATACTTCATCTTCAACTAAAAGTACTCTCTCCAAGATCTATGGAAGGACTATGCCAAATAATCTGGGACACCAGCTTCTAATAACATTGCTAAAATAATTTTGAGATCATAGCATAGGACTAACTCAAGATTTCCAGAAATCTAATGGGAAAATGAAGTCTTCATAAAATTGCTGACACAAGATTAGCATAGCAAGATTAATTACCTAGGACTGAGTGAATTAATGAAAAATAATTATAGATTTTGTTTGAAATATTGCTGATATTTTAATGTTTTATCTTTTTAAAATATAAGAAATCCCCTTTGCTTTTTCCTTAAACTATCTATAACACCACAAAACTTACTGTTTCAGTTTCTTAGGATGCTCAAGAAAATACCATGAGATGAGTTGACATAAACAGTGGGAATTTATTACCTTAAAGTTTTCAGGGTTAAAGAATAGAAATCAAGGTGTCATCAAGGTGATGCTTTCTCCCCAGAGACTGTGGCATTCTAGGGCTGGCTGCCAGTAATCCTTTTTCCTTAGTTTATTTGCATGGCAAGGCACATGGCAGCATTCTTGGTCTCTCCAGTCCTTCCCAGTTACTGTTGATGCTCACTTCTGGCTCTGTCTCCCAGATTCCAATGATGTTCCACTTCTGGCTGCTCTGCCTGTGGTTTTTCTTTCTCTGAATTTAAATCTGCTTATAAAGGGCTCCAGTGATAAGATTAAGACACATCCTAATTGAGGTGGGTTATTACTTAACTGAAGTAACCTCAACAAAAGTTCCTATTTACAATGGGCTCACACTTACAGGAGTGGATTAACTTTAATAACATGTTTTTCTGAGGTATGCATAGTTCCAAACCAACACACTTAATGCCTAAGAACCTTCCTGCCTTCCAGCTCTCTTGTTACTCTGATGTGGCCTCCTCTAAGCCCCAAGTCTCTATAAATCTATAACTTTACCCCATATAAAAAACATGACTCTCAGGGATGAGCCTCCCTGACATGGCAGGATAACCAGAAACTAAGTTATCAAGAATGCTTTCAGAGACATATCTTGATCAATGGGGGAAATTTGAAAGTATACTATAGTAACTTATGCTGGGACTTAAAATGGAGTCAGAGCACTGCATACAGAAAGTCCTTATGCCACACACAAAACCTACATCCTGATGGTAAAAGAGAAAACTAAGCAGCTAACAAAACCACTTCCTCTCTGAAAACAAAATATCTCTTTCTAAGACCCTCATTTTAACCAACTTCTGTCTTTTCTTTTTCTTTTTCCCTTTAAAAACCCCTGCCTGACAGCCCCAACTTGGGATGCAAGTTATGTTGCTATCTGACTATGTGCCCCCCACCCCCCTAAATTGTGATTCTAGAATCCTCAAAACATGCTTTTGTTGCTTTATGGCTCAGTTTGTTACTTCTCAGTCAACATCAGGAACAAAAGGACAAATATTGTAGGAGCCCATATGAAATAATTAGTATGTGCAAATTCACAGAGAAATTATAATACAGGTTTCCAGGGACACAGGTGGAGGTGGAGATGAGGAGGTTATGTTTGAAATGATGGAAAAGCTTTTGCAATGGATGGTGGTGATAGTAGCACAACATAGTAGATGCATTTAGCAACAATAAATTATAAACTTGAAAGCATTAGAAATGGAAAATTTTACAATGTATGCATGCCTCCAGAATAAAACTTAAAAACAAAACAAAACAAAACTGTACAACACAAAGAGTGAACCCTAGCATAAATTTTGGGCTGTAGTTAATATCACTGTAATAATATTGTTTTATCAATTGTAACAAAGGTAGAACACTAATACAAAATGTTAGTAATAAGAAAAATTTTATGTTTGGGATGTTATAAGAGAACCCTGCAATTTTTGCTTGACTTTTCTATAAACCTAAAATGTCTCCAATAAAAATTTCAAATAATGCAAACAAAATATATCATACAAAAATATTTGAAATACCTAAAAATAACTACATTGACCCTGGAGATGTACCACCAATAATTCAATAACTCATTTTCAGCATATATTTTTTTGCACCTTATTTGTTAACAGAAAATTTGGGAAAATATCTAAATTCCAAAACATAGAGTATTAGTTAAGTAAACTTTGGCATGTTTAAACAACAGTGTAGTCTTCACATGTTAGAAATGAAGACATATTCTCTGATCAATTTTAATGAAAGTACCACATTAATGCTAAATAGAAACAGTTTTATATTTATTAAAATAATATTAATATGGGAATTCTGCATTTTCTACATGATTTCTTATAAACCTAGATCTTCTCTAATACAAAAGAAAACAAAACAAAATTAATAGGATGCATGGGAGGAAGTTTATCTGGGCACACATATAAGGTATATAAATGTGTTCAAATGTTTATGGGGCATTGCCACAGTGGGTAGAGATTCATACAACAACTGAATGAATATTAAATTCCCATCCTGGGAAGCTCTTCCACATTCCCTAGTGGAACAGCAACAATCCCTCCAAGTAAAAGGTCAATGACTAGTGATGAAGGATGATCCATTGATAGGCCCTTGATATTGATGACTATGCCTATAAGCCTTTGCTCTTGAAGTTGTAACCTCACTTAGTGATGAAGGGTCCCTAAGAGTTACCTCCTGAAAGCCTCCATGTGGCTCAAATGTGGTCTTTCTCTAAGCCAATCTCACCATATAAATGAATTACCAATCCCCCAGCATGGGACATGAGTCTCGGGGATGAGCCTCCATGGCACCAAGGGATAACTACCAAGCAATGGCTGGTGATGCAACTGGAAAAAGGTCTTGAATAAAAGGGAGAAAAGGTAAAGACAATGAGTTTATAAGTCTAAGAGACTTCAAAGTGAATCAGGAGGTCATCAGAGAGGGAATGTTCATGCACATCTCAGCAGGATCTCATAGTCTGCTAAAGTAGATACTACTTCAAATAGTGGGGCTCCTGAGGGCTCTGGAGACACCCAGGTCCTATGGTCATGGCAGATAGCTCCAGAGTTTGGTGCCTTGCCAGTGGGCCCTACTTTGCAGTTTGTGCTCCCAAATGTGACAGAGTCCAAATTGCTACTCCCTCAACAAACCATGCCCAATATAGGGCCAGCTTCTCTTCAGATTGTGGGTCCCTGACCCTGTTCCAGAGGAAGCAGCATGGTCCCTATGCATATACCGGGGTATATGTATGTCAATGCCAATCTATGGTGTTGCAGTCTGAGGGAATGAGTTTGGGAACTTACTTCATGCCCCATATTGTTTTTCACCCTCAGCTGGGACAGTGTAAAAAACAATTTGATAAAGTAGACTGGGCAAAGCACTATCTGAATTAAGTCATACAAGAGAAAACCCAGGAGGAGTTGAAAGTCTATTTCAAAGGTGGGAGTTCATTCAAACTCCTGTGACTTGTCAGTGTGGGAATTACGAAGGCAACTAATAATGATAAAGATGTATCAGACCTAATTATCAGTGCTGGAAATGAAGGAGTCAGACATTTTTTTTAAATAAGGGAATTATAAGGATATGTCATGAATAACTATAAACATAAAATAGATAATTTAGATGAAACAGGATGATTATCCCCAAACCATAAACTACCAAAATTAACTCAACTTTGAATAAATAAAATGAAAAGACACTTAACTGTAAAGAAATTGAATTTATAGCTACTAACCCTCAGGAAAGTATTTTCCTGGTCCAGATGCTTACACTTGGCAGATTCTACCAAATACTTAAAGACTTAAAGAAGAAATGCTATCAGTACTCTAAAAATTTTTGGCAGAAAATCATTTCCTAAGAACAGCATACTCCAGTAGCACAACCCAACAGATAGTAGTAGAAAGTAAAATATCTTTCACAAACATAGATACATTCTTAATGAAATATTAAACTGAAAGAAGTAACAAACCCAAAGATTAATAAATGTTGACAAAATGAGTTTTTTTTAACTGAGAAAGCTCACATGGTTCAACACTGGAAAAATTTCAGTGGTCTCCATATATTAACAGTGTAATTTTAAAAAATTATAAGATCATAGCAATTTATACAGGAAAACATTTGGTATAATTCAACATGCATTCACTCTAATAACTATGAGCAAAATTGGAATTGAAGAAAACATCCTTGAAATAGAAAATCATAC
>JAQZBX010073044.1:0-14978 GCA_029593785.1 Cabassous unicinctus | reverse complement strand
TTCCTACACTGGCTGTGGCAATTTGGTATTGTTTATGAATTCCAAAAATAGATACTGGATTGTGTTTGTAAACCTGTCTATTCCTCTGGACATATTAGACTGTATTAGATTCAGAGGTTTCACTTTTACTTTATTAAATCAAGATTAGGGCTTTTATCTGACCACATCATTAGGGCATGCAGGATTCAGTCCCCTCTCCCTTGGTGGGCATAAAACAGACCCTCACACGGAAGTAGACACGCAGAGAAGCAGATACGCAGGAAGAGAGAGTGCTCCATAGAAAACGGCCCCAGGAAGAGAGTTGAGCCTCATAGTCTACAGCAGACTTTGTGAAGAGAACAGAGCAACTGAGCCCAGAAAGAAACGAGCCCCAGTGAGAGAGATGAGCCTTATGCCAGTGTATAGCTGAGATCAGAAGAAGCTGGGCCAACAGAGTCTTAAGAGGAATGAAGAAGGCTGAACCCTTGCAGACATCGCCCACCATCTTGGGTCAACACGTGGCAACAGACTTTGGGTGAGAAAGTACCTCTTATGGTAACTTGAGTTGGACTATTTAGGGCCTGGTAACTGTAAGCTTCTACCCCACATAAATACCCTTTATAAAAGCCAACAGACTTCTGGTACTTTGCATCAGCACCCCTTTGACTGACTAATACACTGGCCAAAGCCAAGATTACGATTTTTACCTACCCTGCTCAGCAACTTAAAATGCTCATGAACAGCAAGATCTTCATTATGTCTAACCTATATCTGTTTTGCTTTAATACAAATTCCTTTTCCCCCCCTCTCTCCAGCCTCAGCAGAGGAGACTAATTAATGCCTATCTTCTGTACAGTACATTTCTTCATGCTCTTTATTCTTAGGTCATTCATTAGCCACCTCCCCCTAAGGCTTTGAGAAATAACTAAATAGATGATGAGATGTGTTCATGCTGCCTTCCCTAACACATCCTAATATACAGCATCATAAACCTGCCATGGAGAAGAGAATCACAAAGAGAGTATTTCAGATTGATAATTAACTGCACATTTCTTTAGCACTTGGCATAGATTATCACCCAAACATTAACCACAAATTCTTCTGAACATTTTTATAAGACTAATATGGGGCCGAAATTATCACCTCCACATGAGGGAAGAAACTAGAAAGTGCATTTCCCCAGCAGGTTATAAACACAGCCAAGAAAAACCCCCAGTGTCTGGCTTGAACTCTATTGCCCTGTCCTCCAGTCTAAAATATCCTTCAGAATGAAGAATTCTCTTTCAAAATTAACAGTCCAGAGATAGCTCAAGGAAAATCAGAAAGCCACAGTAACCAAGAGGCGCTTGTTCCTGGTCTCTGACATTCTAACACTTCCCTGGACCTCCTGAATTGTCCTCCTGCCACGCCAGCATTCTCACCTTGAAACTCTCTCTCTCCAGAAGAGAGCCTTGCAGGAAATGGTCCAGCCACTCAGTTCATACAGACAACTTCCTCAACATTTTCCATTAGGCATTGGTTGCTCTTTAAGTTAAAGTGAAGAGAAAGGTCACCGTCTTTCTCGCTGCTTAAACTGCAGCATGACTCAGAAGAACAAACAGGGAAGAGATAGCATTAATTCCCGCATTATTTTTTAATGTGCCTTGTGGTACTGCCGGCCCCACACAAGAAGATCCAGGACTAAAGTTCCTTACATAACTGCTTTATCTTTGCACTGACTCCTTGATCCCCTGGGACAGGCAGGTGCCTACAGGAAAGGCACCACATTCCTTTTCCCTCATACTGGACAAAGACCCACTAGTCAATACTAGCTTCCGAAGGGGTCAGGGAAGCAGATGGCCAATCCCTTGTCAGGCACTACAGGACAGTAGGTGTGTAGGGACATGGGCAGACCTCCTCATACTCAGGTCATCTGGTGGGGACTGAGGGGAGATGGGAGGTCTTATCCCCAAACTAGCACACCCTTCCGGCTCAATAGCATCTGTGAAATTCCATCATTAAAGATACCTAGCCCTTGTCTCCTGGGAGAAGGCAACAAACCACACAATGAATCATTAACAAGCTAGTGGGAATTCTTTTATCAGATCACTCTCACTGGAAGCGGGCCTGGAGGTAGCAGAAGCTCCCAGGTGCCCCAGCTGCTGGGAGTGGGGAAAAGGAAGGTGGGAAGACACAGAGACTTTTCTATTAACAATGTCTTCCGAAGCCCTGTCTCGGAGGGTGGAGGATGCTCACTAGGGCTGCATTAGCAGCAGGAGCAGGCCTCCTGCTCTCTCTCCTTTGCCCAGTCTGTGGTTTTTAAGGTTCATAGTTTTCCAGGGCTGCTGTAACAAATACCACAAACTAGGTGTCTGAAAACAACAGAAATTTATTGTCTCACAGTTCTGGAGAATAGAAGTCCAAATTCAAGGTATCATGCTCCCTCTGAAACCCGTAGGGGAAAATCTTTCTTTGCCACTTTCTAGCTTCTGATGGTTTAGCTGGCAATCCTTGGCATTCCTTGGCTGGCAGCTTCAGTTTCTGCTTCCATCGTCATATGGCCTTCTCCCCTGTGTCTGTCTGCTGTGGTCCAGATTGCCTTCTTCTTAAAAGGATGCCAGTCATATTGGATTAAGGCCCACCCTGGTCACAATTTCAAAGACTGTTTCCCAATAATGTCCCCTTCATAGACTGGGGGTTAGGGCACAATTCAACCCATAACAGACCCCAAGACTAGCTTCTACTCCCTGGCCTGCTGGGCTGGCACACCTTTTATAGGCACACTCAGAACAGTGCTGCTCTGAGAATCGACCCCCCACAATCTTGATCTGGAGCCCTAGGTTTTCAGCATGGGTTTTCCTAGGTATATATCAAGTTAGGTCAATAGAATATCAGTGTTGGTACCCTAGAAATTCTGCCTGAGGGTAAAGGCTTGGTTTAAACCAAGAAAAAAGAAAAGCTGATATCTGCAGCTACCTTTTGGGTGAGTAGGAACTATTTACTGTGTTAAGTGTTAGGAAAGCCCTGCCCACTCTATCTTGAACAGGCTGTATGGGCTGGGGGCCTTCTTTATACCTCAAATTCCCAATAAGATAGTATCCCATTGGCGACTTGGAGAACACAGAGTGTGAACCCTCTCTTCCCGGTTTTAAGACTGGAATTTCCAAAGTGATTTCAAGTTGGATTGCTCAGTTCTTGTTTTCTATGACTTTTGGCCAGCCAGTTGCCCATGACAGTGTTTTCATCTGCCAGTCCCCACCCTCAATGACGCATATTTCAAATTGAGGTAATTTTATCTTGAGCCATGAGATCTCTTGCTTCATTTGAAAGAGCAAGTCTCCCAGGACTCACTCTGCAACCAATCTTCTGGGTCAAAAAATAGCCATTTTCACCCCAGCTTTGGCAGGTATTGTTATTTCCTCTCAAGCAGGATATCTCCCACATGAAAATGTATCTTCAACCTCTTGGTGGAATGCCTCCCAGATTTTGCTTGTGGCTCAAGTGACGTTTCCTACCAGAGAGAAGAAGAGTAATGGAATGAGAAACACACTCATAATTCTTTTCTTCTGTAATTAAACTTTTTTTTTTTTAGGACTTGGCCAGTTATTCTTCTGGCCATGGCATGTCTCAAACAGTTCCAGTCACATTCTTCATCTGAGGCAAGCTCTCAATATCTCAGTTAAGGAATTTATCTGGGCCATTCAGGCAAAATCTCACTTGTGCCCTAATCATTTAGGTTAATTTAGGAACAGGTTAGGACTTTACCTGGATACTTGTCTCCATATTCTGCTTTTCTTTGGAGACCTGGCTATTTAGATCTAACTGGAGTCTCTCAAGTCTTTCTCACATGGATCACCTGACCCCAAATGGTCACCTTGTGAAATTAAGAATGGACTGGGTTTTTGGTTCTTTCACTTTACTTTTTACTTTCTTCTCAGTTTCTATCCTATTTTAGGAAAGATGGAAATTATGTGTCTTCTTTTATGCCCATTGTTTCCACTCCAAAATGAGGAAAGAGGAAGCTAATGACCAAATACTTCCTCTTATCCAGACCGCTTCCTTATATTCAGAGAGGACGGGCTATGCGGATTCTGTCTATGAAAGACTGAGACAAGTGGGTTTAAATAATGCATAGCTTTTCAATCCATTAAGGAGGTGGCTATGTGATTGTTTATCATAACTAAACGACTGAGAAATTGGCAGAAACTGACATTCATATGACACCAGTATGAGGACACAGGATGGAAAGGAGGAATGGTAGTGGTGGGGGTGTGTCAGAGTGGTGACTCATTAAACACTTGCATCCCAATCCCGGCAAATACAAGATGCTTCAGTTGGTATGGCTTCTCCTTTCCTTTATGCTCTATTTCTCAAACCAAAACACACCTACCCTGGGGGAATACATAGCTATGTGTCAGGGACTGGTAGCTGAGGGACAAACAAGGTCCATTTTCTTGGAATATTAATTTTTTCTTAAAGATTTGGGGGTTGGGGAATATAAAGTAATTTATCTGGTAATTTAAATAATTTTATTTTTAAAAATATATTATGGAGTAGAGTATAATATTCTAATATATTTTTAACACAAAACGGGAGCATGCAACCAAATTTTCCATCTATGGTGAGTATTGTGCAAAGTGCCAGACTTCCAGAGAGATGCACTTCCTCGCTCCTGCAGGTAGAGTACTTGGTCAGAGACATTTGGGAAGCATGTTCTATGGCTCTAACAGAGGCCACCCCCGGGTTGGTATTCTGAGGCTGTTCAGTGGCTGGGGATCTGTTGGACAGACCTGACCCACACACGCTGCAGTATGGGATGGCTGCATGATGCCAGGGCCAAAACGAGCCATTCCATCCCACTGCTATAAATAAAGCTCCACTGTCTGACCATTGCCATTGCTTCTCACTTGACAGTAGCTACGAGGCCATTAGTAGAAAAAAAGAATCTGCTCTTTCCCCATCTGCATATTGGACAAGTCCTGCACTATTTAGCTTGTGAGGCCTGAGAAGAAGGCAGCACAATCTCTCCATTGACTGCTGGCCTTCTTTTCCAGTCCCAAGTACCAGAGTCTCCTGGCTTAGACTCTTATTTTGCATGTCTCTAGTTGTCTCCAATTGAACGCCTTTGAGTCGCACCTGCATGGTACTTGTAAGAGGAGAAAAGACAGTCTTTGAGCTAATTCAAACTCCTGACCCTCACTCACGCTTGTTCTACTCTTGTGTGTCTTGGGGAGCTCTAATTTGAGACCCACACATGTTTAAAGAATGCTGTTTTCATGCCTCCACAATGCACTGTTTATTTGGACCCATACTTCTAGGAATATAGGGGTACTTCCCTTGTACGTTTTTTCCTAAAGAAGGAGGCTAGGCAGTAATGATAGAGTTCTTTCTCCTCTTCCTTCATGATGGCTTTGAGGTCAGCTATGCCTGTGTCCAAGCCTTCAGGGAGAGTTCAAAATAATCTCTTCTGGGCTTTGCATCTGGAATCTCTCTTCTGGTTCTGGTTCTCCCTTTGTTGATTTTAAAGTACAGAAACTTACTTGGGACAGGACTAAGCCATTGCAATATTCCCATGAATGTTTAATACAGTTGAGATTATTACAATGATGACAGAATATTAGATGCCATGATGAATTAGGGAGTTCAGATGCCAATTCATAAGGTCGTGAGGTTTAAAAAGAATTATTCTCCTGTTGCTACTAGATTTTCTTTTGTAAAGAGAACCAACATCTAAGTTTCAAGAGGGAAGGACTATATCACTTTTACTCCTTTTTGAATTCCCAATAGTTAGCTCAGTGCTGGGCAAATAATAGGTGCTTAATAAATACTTGTTGAAAAAAATATGAATGCATAAAAGTATGTTGATGGGCCATTTTGGTACAAAAGACCAGCTACAGAGTCTGGAAGTACAAGGCAGAACAAAGGGAAAGCTGAATTGTTATATATAAGTAAATGGAAGAAATTGGCTTTTAAAAGGGAAGAGAGAAAGGAAGAGTGAGAGGGCTGAACACCAGTTCAGGAGGCATGAGCAGGGATCTTTAAGCACAGGGGTGTATTAAATTCAGTTTTAAGTTGTTGATGTTTCAGGGGTATAAAAATCCTTTATCCATCTCCACATATTTATTTAAAGTCTGTTCTATGCACAAAGGTCTCAAGTGAGGGCTTTTTGTTGCTTTACTTGCTCTGTGGCAAGTAATGAAAGGTGCTGAGTTTCATGTGTGGGAAAATACCACATGAACAAGGACCGCACACATGGAGGGTCAGATGATCCATAAAGGATTTCGTCAAGAGCAGGGCTAAGAATCAGAGGTGCTACCACCCTCTTTCCCTTCTGCCTAAATTTCAGGAAAGATTGGGCAGCATGGAGGCCATTCTGCACCTAAGAGATAGGGTTTATTTTGATTGCCACTGACAGCTAGTCATGGTCAGAAACGACCATCATCATTGCTAATGGATATTGTGTGGGTCTTGCTTTTTCTTTCAGACCTCCCCGTTATCCTCCTCTCTCAATATGTGCAATGTCTTGAATAATTTTAACTGTCATGAAAAATGAGGAAAAGGTTCTGCTGAGAAGAGAAAAGGAAGAAAACACTGAGAAATACGTTTAATTATTCCTATAATTTCTCGGAGGCATTCAGGCTAGGCATTATCACCTAGGAAATCTATTTCCCTCTGTAATACCCAGTATAGCATAGGTAGAGTGGCTTTTGAAAAACATGCTTGTTATCTAAATCCAAGGTAATAATTAATTTTTGTAAATAAATATAAGAAATTATGATAAAGTCTAAGTCTCCAGATAACAATTTGAAGAAGGAAAAAAAACCTTCCAGGTCACTGAAGAAATGTGCTTTTCCCATCTCCAGCCATCTGAACCACCACGATCGATTGCTGAGATTAAAACAATAGCTCTCTTTCCACCACTGACTATGATAATAGGTATCCTTTATCATATCTCTTTATTTAAACTTTAAAAAGTGAATTTGATTACATTTGAATTTGTAGGAAACTTGAATACCCAGAGACAATTTAAGGTTAATGTTTTTTGAAATTATGTCAGGCTTTTTTCTAAATTCTTCAAAGATATTGTCCTATAACAATATCCTAGGAAATGAATGGGTAGGGCAGGTCCTTGGCATTTGGGGATTTAACACTGGCATATTTACAAGCTGCAATTTCTGTTATTTGTGAGTTACGCTGGAGTTTTATGACATATAGGAATGTGTCACTTTGAATCTCATGTCAGTGTGGCTCTACTTGTTCTCTACTGTTTTGGTACTTACTAGCCCTCCAGAACTGATGAATTCTCTCTATGAAAAATGGTCAATAAATTTCTGGAAAATTAAAAAGCTGGTTAATTCATGGTGTGAAGGAGGGCACAAGAAACAGACTCTTGTGGATATGTGGTTCTAGAAAAACCTGGATTCACCAAGGTAAGGAGATACAACCTTTTCAAGTATTAAGAAGTAGTCTCCTGGTACTGAGTGAATGAAGTTAAGATTCATGACCAGTTTTAGCTCACTCTTTAATATGGAGGTGTAGTGTAGCAAAAGTGACATTGTAATCAGATTCTATTTCTCACTGGCCCACTAGCCAGCTGTGTGACTTCGGGATAGTCACTTCACCTCTCTGGTCATTATTATTGTCATCATCATCATCATGGCCAGCATTCATTGAGTCCTCACCATGATCTAGGTACCAGGCTAAGCTCATTACATGCATCATCTCATTTAATGCTTACAACAACCTGAAGCAGTAGGTACTATTATTTTCTATAGAGGCAAATAATACCAGATAACAACAGATAACAGTTACTGAGTGCATTTCATGAGGGGCATTATGCCAAGTGTATTCCATAGGCCACCTTATATAATCCTCTTAATCCTCCTAACAATGCGCTGTGTACTATTAAATCTTGATTTAACAGATAGGAGATTGAGGCTTAGAGAGTTTCATTGATTTGTCCAAAGTCACACAGCTAGGATTTTGAATGAAAAATTCTCTGGCCCTAGAGGCCAACAATTTAACCACTAGTTTCTACTGGGTATATAAGGATAAATTGAGTTTCTTATAGTTACATGACACATGCTGCCATTTAGTCATTGTACCTTAAACATTGTATCATAAACATGGTATTTCCCATGTGGGGCAGCCCTTTGAGTCATTTCCCTCATAGTGATTTTCATAGCCATACTTACCTCATATGGCATTCTGCATATGGCCAATGGCAAACACAGAAAGGACAAGTGGTAGAGGTTTGGGTGGTAGAAATACTGACAATGCTGGGTTTCATCTCTGTGTGATTCTAGGTGGCCTGTGAGGGAAGGCCTCTGTGTCCTGTTCACATTAGCATTGCACTTTATCCAAAGATGCCAATTGCCCTCATCAAGTCTAAGTGTTATCTTGAGCAGTTTCATTTTTCGTACCCTGGCACACAGATTTGAAGAATCCATGTTTCTGAAAATTGATCAAACTTTTATTTTGCATTTCTTGGCTTGCAAGAATAAAGGAATGGAAAATGGAAATTCACTGAGATGGACAGAAAGCAGATTTCTAGTGTAGATTCTCCAAACCCTACACACACTCACACACACACACCACACAAATACTCGAGAAACACACAAGCACACACATACACAGAGCCACCAATAGCAGAATAGCAGAGACAAGAGCAACCAGTGATTTGTCTACCATGAGAGCTCAGTGGGAGACAGGAATACTTCATTTTCATGCATTTTCTCTAAGGGATCATAGGCTATCGTTCAGCTTTTTCATAGAAGACACAGAAACAATACAATCTGTTAGGTTGATTGTAAATCTGAGGAGCAGTCGTATCCAAATTATAGTTATTAACGTTATTTCTGTCTCTGGGGAAATGATAAATCTCATTCAAGTCTGTTACTTAGCAGAGTTATTATGCATTTAGGAACTTAATTTGGGGACATACCAATTTTCTTTGGAAGAGAAAAGGCAGAGTCATCCTTTGGCTGAAGCATGAACTATTTTGGGTTCTAGTCAAATATCCTCTTCTTGCAAGAGAGACTGGCCAAATACCACCCTTTTAACCCCTGGGTGGTGCAGCTGAAAAGAGGATGCATACGCAGGGAATTTGTCCTTGGCTTCCCAATGATAGTCTTCCTTTGTTTGACATTCACTAAATATAACATTTGAATGAAGGAATTGGGTCACCTGGTGACATTTTTGGTAGTAGCAGAATATTAAGGGGAAAGCCTTTATGTTTTCATGCAGAATTGCACAAGTTCAGTGTGTTGGGTTTGTAGAAGACATTTCCAAAGAAAGTTATGGAAATTCCTCATTTGGATTCCTCAAAGCACAGGAGAGATGGGGCATTTCTGGGGCAATTTGGGGACACTCCTTCATGGGGGCAGGGGCTGAAGTAGATAAAACTTTAAGGTTTTATTTTGTTTGTTTCTTTGTTTTCCAGTCTGCAATTCTGTCTCTTTCTCCACGTGATAAATTGGCCCCAGGAAGTAAGTGAATCCCTCAATCACTTTATCTCTTCTAATGCATTTGTTTCATTTTCCTAGTACAGGAAGTACAAGTTGCAAATACTTTAGCGTCAGATGGCTGGAGTAAAATTTGGAACCTTTGGAGACTGAAAACACTTATATCCTAATTCCTGATTTCAGGACCTATCAGAATACCTGGGACACAGTAGGGTTCCATAAAGTTTGTTGAGTGAATAATAATCTGAAACTTCTTAGAGCGTCTCTGATCTTATCTTCTATTGCTTTCGCCCTAGCTCACCCAGTCCAGCCACACAGGTTCCCTAGCCTAGTCTCAGACACACCTAGCAAGTGCCTCCCTTTGCATTTGCTGTGCTTTTGGCCTGGAATGCTTTCTCTCTCATATTTGTAGGACTGGCTCACCCACTTTCTAAGATCTTTGTTCACATGTCACTTTATCAGTGAGGACCTCTGTCATTTCCTTCCTCCCCGATTCTTCCATTCTTCCATTGTACTAACCAGTATCTGATGCAGTATATATTCACCTGTTTATTTGTTTAGTGTATTTATCTCCCCACTAGAATGTGAGCTTCATGGGAGGAGGGACTTTTTCTTGTTCACTGCTGGATCCCCAGAGCTTAGAAATAAGTATTGGTTTAGTGAATGAACAAATGATTGAATGATTGTTTTAGTTCTGGCTCCTCTGGTTGCTAGAATCAGATACCTACTCAAGCAAGCTCAAGCAAAGGGAATTTGCCTTAATAAGAAGGAATCCTTCAGAAATCCAAGAATAGGACCCTTAGAAGCTTCCTTGATAGAGCTGGGCAACCTGGAGGCAGGAACTGGAGTGAGCAGCAGTGGCAGGGCAATGGAAATCTTGTCTCCAGCACTTCATCATTACCACAATTCACGACTTCTCCTCTCTTCCATGTCTTCTTTCTTCATAACTTCAGCTCACACTGTGCCACAATGACAGCTCCAGCTCTGAGTTTATTGCTTCACCTCTTCATCAGTTCTTCTGGTCTTGGTTTACCAGTTGAAGAATCCAGCACTCTCAGATCACTTTTTCAAGCTAGGCCAACAGTTTCTAAGTCTCTGGCTTCTCAACTGATGGCCAGTGCCTTCCCTGTGTCCACTCCCCTATGATGTGGAGTGGTCATAATGTGTTCTGCTCCCCATTCAGTAGAAGTCAAGGATGGGGCAACTTCTCTCCCCTTATATACCCTTTTAAAGACAGAGGAGCTTAATTGCACCTTTAAAAAATTGATTGGTGTTTTAATCAGCAAGTTGTATGCAAAATTATCTTTAAAATTATGACCTTTGTTAGTTTAAAGACTTATAGTTAATGTACAACCAAAAGTCACACAAGCGTTCTTTCAATCTTGGGCGTCCTAGACAGAGTCTAAAAGGCATCTGATCAGTACAGCAGGTGTGGCAGGTCCTGCACCATTCCTGGCCTGAGAAGCTCTCACAGTCACAGCTGACAAGAAATGCTGTATTTAGGGGGGCATGCTTGACTTACCAGTTAGAAGGAATGCCTGAGCTTGAGACAGGGAATGTACTGAGACAGCTATATTCAAAGCAAAGAGACTGGCAGGAATCACTATTTTGTTCTCCTCAAGTGCTGGAAGCTAAGGCTCTCGAAAGGTATGTAATTAATCCCTTACATATCCTCTTTAAATCTCCTCTGCAGCCCAGGATTTGTTTTCCTCTCTGGGCTCAAGTTTTTACAGTGAGAACCCTGAGTTCAGCATATCGAGGGCCAGCGCCGATACTGATCATGTTCCTGGGAGGCAGTTGCCTTCAGCATTCTAGGGAAAGCAGGCAGCCAGGTGAAGGGAAACGACCCTGACGGGCATGAGTGAGTTCAGTAGACCTGGAGCCAAAGCCGGTCTCCACCAGTCAACACTGCTCTGTGAGCCTCAGCAATGAATGCCTCTTTGGGTCAGTTTCCTCCCCTCCAAATTGCAGAGTTCTGAGCACCAAAATCTGACACAGTGTGTAAGAAAATTCCTAGGTTTTAAACTCCTCAGGTAAGAGACTTTCTCTTTTGGAACAGGGACCAGCAACTCCAGTTCATGGGTCAAATCCAGCCTGCTGCCTACTTTTGTATGATCTATGAGCTGAGAGTGAGTTTTCAAAAAAAAAATCAAAACATTAATAATATTTCATGACATGAAAAATTATATAAAATTCAGATTTCAGTATCCGTAATAAAGTTTTATTGGAACACAGCCATGCTCATCATTTGCATATTTTCTATGACTGCTTGTGCATTACATGGCAGAGTGGTTGTGACAGAGGCTACATGGCACACAAAGCCTAGAATATTTCCTTTCTGGCCTTTTACAGAAAAAGTTTGGAAATTCCTGTTTTAGAATGTAGAGGCTAAAAGTAATGAACTGGGTTAGACACACCAGGGCTTAGATCATAGTTCCACCACTTACTAGCTCTGAGACCTTGGAAATTTATTTTACCTTTCTAAGCTCCAGTTTTTTCATCCATTAAATGGAGATGAAAATAGGACTTAACTCTGAGGATTGTTGGGAAGAATTGAATGAGATCATTATATGAGGCACAAGCATAGATCCCAATGAGTAAATCCATGTGTGATTATGAGTCTTGGCATCTTCAGCAGCCGGCACAGTGACTAGCACAAAATAGGTGCTAAGTATATATCTGTGAAAAAAAATAAACGAGTAAATTGTAAAGTGTCAATTTAATGTTATTTTGGCATAAGCTCCATCACCCTGGAGGTGTCAGGGGCTGAGTATCCAAGGAGAGACATGGGAAAGACCAGCCAGAGGTCCAAGGATGAAAGGGCTGGGACCAAGCAGAGCCAGAGCAGCCATGGAGCTGATCCTGTTCCTACCGCTGCTGCTCCTGGGTCAATCAACGCACACGGTGTTCCTCACTGGGCACTGAGATTTTTATTCCTGCTCAGGTTTATCGATGTTGCTCCCTTCTGGAACTAGAAGGCATTTACTTACTCTCTCATTTACTCATCAGGAAAGCTTGTTGGCTTCACTTTCAAAGTATATCCAGAATCTTTCACTCCTTTCACCCCTGCACTCAGCTCTTTGCCTCTGGTCGAAGCCACCATCATCTCTCATCTTGATTATTGCAACAGCCTCCTAACTGGTCTCTGTGCTTCCACCCTTGCACTCCTACAGTCTAATCTTAATACAGAAGCCAGAATGATACTTTTAAAGGTAAGTCAGATCGTGTCACTCCTCTGCATCAGGGAAAGTAAAGGCCAAAGTCCTTATAAAGGGCTACAAATCTCTACTTACTTTGTCTTACCCCTTACCTTTTGATGCCCTCTCCTAATACCTCCCCCCTTGCTTACTCTGCTCCAGCTACAGGGCTTCTTCCAAATGCACCAGCAAGCTCTTGCCCAAGGGCCTCTGCCCACTCTGTCCCTTTGATCTGGATGCTCTTCCTCTAGACATCCTCCTCATCTCCTTCACATCATTCTCAAATTTCACTCCTCGCTGAGATTTATCCTAACCATCCTGGTTAATTAATTAATGCTATTTAAAATCACAACCTGCACCCTTCCAACACTCCTAATTCCCCTTACCTTTACTGTTTACTTATTTATTATGTCTATTTTTTGTTTGTTTCCACCAGAATGTAAGCCCCACAAGAGCTGGAATTTTTGTCTTTTTTTGTTCAGTGTTGTTTCTAAGCATCTACAACAGTGCTTGACCCATAGTAGACACTCAATAAAATTTATTGATTGAATAATAATGGAATATTCTATAATCTAATAAACTTTTCCCAATCTCAGAATCTGCCTCTCATTGAACCTGCCAGGAGTCTGATCACCTCTTCGAAGCCTCTTACCAATATTTTTGCTTCTTTAAAGGAAACTGTGGGGCTTTGTACTTGATGCTACAGAAAATCTGAGAGGCCCCCAAACCACACCCCAACTTCAGCCGTACCCTCTGGGCCAGGGATGACTACAGTTCCTGCTCACTGAGAGCAGATAATCCGGCACTGGACTGTTCAAGGGCTTTCACTTTTTCTTTTCCCTTGCTTTGTATAAAGTGGCCATTTTAACTAGAGTAAAGGGGTGACTGGGAAGAGACCAAAACCTTGGTAGCATTGATTTTCCATCTTGCAGCAGCTCCAGTAAAAGATCTGGCAAGAAAAAGAATTTGGAATATTGACAAGAATCAGGAATCTGTGTGTTGAGTTATCCCAATTACCGCAGAAAATGGCAAGATTGTATTATCACCTCTGGGGAAGATGAAGGAGAATACAAGAAGGCTGCTATCTTCTGAGGTTCTGTACCCTGTCTGGCATACCATGAGCACATCCTGGGCACTGAATCATAAGCACTCACTCACAGATACCCAGCCCAGCGGTTGTCACACAGTGAGGAATCCTGTAAATGTTTACAGGAAACGTCCCCAAGACTCTTGCCCTTTGGCCTATTTTTCCATGAGAGATGGCTGTGGTCAGAGTCATCATAAAGTGAAAGTACATCCGAATCATAAAAAACAATGAATAACCACATTATAAATTTTGCAGGGCTTGTTTCACCATGAGGAGATTTATACCTAGAAATACTGGCAGTGAAGCCTTGCTCTGCTCTTTTAAGGCCTTGGGATACTTGGCAATAAGCAAGGAAAGAAGATAGCATGAAGAATTTATTGAGGAAAGTCCTTGACCAACAACAGTCAGTACACTCCTGGCGCTTCTCTCTAGAGAAGAAAGAATAGGCTCCCAAGTATCTGCATGGACTTTCTTCACCTTCCATGAGTGTTCTTTCACTTCTCAAATTAGTTTCTAAAGGAAAGGGTCTGGGGGAGGAAAATATTCATAGGAGAACAGACAAAGTACAGACCATATTTCTGAGTTCCTCTTTAGATCCTGGAGATTTGAGGTAAAGCTTCAACTCTTCTCTCGAATATAGAGCTATTTACTGATGTAGAGCAGGAATCTACAATTTTTTCCAACTATCAGTTTTATGGATGTGCTTTTTTTTTTAAAAAAAAAAAAAGAAGCCAAGCTCCTGCTCCTCCCTGCTCCTGCCCAGTCAGAATTTAAGGAATAAAGTAAGTGAAATCAGTGTGGTTTTTCACTCCTCGCTGAGATTTATCCTAACCATCCTGGTTAATTAATTAATTAATTAACCTGCAGGAAGTGCTGCTCCTCGCCCCGGGCCAGTGAGGGAGTTTATTTGCAAAGCTGACTTAAGATGAAAAGCCAAGTGGAGTGAACAAGCTGTATCCCTCTCCGCTGACAGATTTTCAGAGTGAAGTTTGAGCAGCCTCAAAATCCTTCACAAATTCAAGAGGAAAAGCATTAGGCTCCTAAATGGCCTGGATCAGGTTTCCATAGTAGCTTGGTCAGACAACAGACCTTTTTCCAAAAGTTATGCAGATCGTGTCAATAATGCTGGTGCACAAACAAGGAAGCCAACAATGGGGTCTTGTTCGTTTAAGCTGAGTCATGAAAATAGTGCACTAAACCAAGCTTGGCGAAAGACCTGATTGGTTAAACAACAGACACTAAACTTGGAAGGAATTTTCAAAAGGAAATGTT
>JAQZBX010073043.1:0-14976 GCA_029593785.1 Cabassous unicinctus | reverse complement strand
TTCTTCGCACAGCAGAAGCTGAGCAAGGAACGGGCCGAGCGCGCAGCCGAGCGGGCACTGCAGGTGGACACGCAGCGGGAGGGCACCCTCGTCAGCCTGGCCAAGGTAGGGCCCAGAGCCAACAGGGCAGTAAAGGGCTGCGGGACCCCCTTTCTTCCCTCACCATCCGCTCCTCCCTCCAGATGCAGCAGCTTCCACTTCTAGTAACTGCAGAGCATCGTTGCTCAGCTAGTGGCAACTTCCTTCATTGCCCCCAGTGCTTTCTACACTTTTTCTTGGTCAATCTTCATTTCATCCCCATGACTTAGATGTTTTAGAAATGAGGAAACCGAAATTCCAAGAAGTTGAGGCCTGCCGAGGGTCTCTGGCCCGTCCCCTGAGCCCTTGCTGGGTGGGGGTGGGGGTGGGGGTGGCTGCGGGAACACAGTGCCGGGGAAAGGGAGGTCCTTGGATCCCACACCAGCTAGCGCCCTGGAACTCCTGCCGGGAGAGGGTGGGGAGGGCAGTGCCGGCTTTGCTGTCCCCAGGAGCAGGCAGAGCTGAAGATCAGGGCCAGCGAGATCGGCGCCAAGGAGGATCAGCTGGTGGCCGAGAGGGAGGCGCTGGAGCGGGAGCGCCAGGAGCTGCGGCGGGAGCAGGAGAGGGTCAGCGCCGCTGCCCTGCGTCTCCGGCTCCGCGCCGCCGACGTGGAGAACATGAGCAAGGTGGGCAGGGCAGGGCGGGCGGAGGCCTCTGTCCCCGGGCAGCCCGTGTGACCCCCGGGCCTGTTGCAGGTGGCCTCAGAGAAGTTCGAGGAGGGGCAGCGAGCGCTGCGAGAGGCCCGGCAGGTGCAGTCGGAGCACCAGGCGCGGCTCCAGGTGGTGCAGCAGCAGCAGGAGCGGCTGAGGCAGCAGGAGCAGCACGTGCACCAGGCAAGGCCCCAGCCGGCCCGCGCCCCGGCTCCCGCCCCTACCCCAGCCTCCCCCCTTCACGGCAGCGCCTTCTCTCCTGGGACGGGGCAGGAGCATCTGAACCTGGCCCAGCAGAGACTGCAGCTGGACCGCAGCCACCAGGACCTGCCCTCCAGCCTCGCGGGGCTGCTCCCCAGGCCCCGGGGCCCAGCAGCCGCCAGCCTGGTGGGTGAGTGGCCCCTGCGGGAGGCGTGCGGATGCTGCCCCCTTCTCACCCTCAACTCCACCCTCCAGTCTGGTGAGAACACTAACCTGTAAAAGCATAAAGCTCCAGCTTGTGTGTGTATGTTTTAAAAACAAAAATGAGATCATGTATGTTATTTTATAACTTGACTCTTTTTCATTTAGTAACACATATAGAGCATGTCTGTGTGGCAATAATTAAACATATGATCATAATTCTTAATCAGCAAAATTTTCCATTGTGGGGCTGTCCCATATTTTTACTAATTCCCTACTGAGTGATTTGTTTTCACCAAGATAAACAGCACCTCAGTGGAAATCTTGGTACATTCATCTTTGCAGCCTTGCCTGATTATTTCCATTGAATAAATGCCCACGTGAAAAGCCCAGGAGCATTTTTTCAAGGTTCTTGAGGGTGGTTGTGCCTCCAGATAGCCTGTCCCAGGCCATGCCCTGCCGGCAGCGTGTGCAAAGGCCCTGGGGAAACACGTTTTGACTGTCCTGCTTTGCCTGCTAACAGTTTTGTTCCTGACATGCTTTTCGGCCTTTCCAGAGGCTGTGACTCCTGCCACCACCATTGCTCGGTGTGGCCAGCCACCAGCCAGCCCAGGCCCCTCCCACCTCTACGCCAAGCTGGTGCTGCTGAAGCACACAGCCAAACAGGTGAGCGGCTCCGCCCAGCCCCCTGGATTCTAGGGACGTCCTGTGTTCTCATGGGGATGGGCAGAGGCAGGAAGGGGCGTCTCCTGGCCTCAGAGAGGGCTGACCTTCCTCCCGAAGGAGAATGAAAATACAGCTAGTTTAGTGAGCATATAGGAGGCCTGTCCTATAGGGCAGGTTCTGTACTAAGCAACTTGGACGTATCATATCATATCTCACGGTAACCCTGTGACAATGATAATAAGAGCACTTTGGGGGCATTTCCCATGTGCCAGGCTCTGTGCTGAAAGCTTTATGTGCATTATAAGCTTTACACGGGTAGGTGATGTTACTATCTCCATTGTTACAGACAAGGAAACTGAGGCTTGGAGGTGAAGTCATGTGCTAGTCAGCTGCACAGCTAACAAGACCCTGCCCTAACTGCAGAGCCCATGCTCTCTCCATGTCCCCACTGCTCCCCCGAGACGGGAGAGCCAGGGAGGAAGTAGGAAGGGGCTCCCCTGAGTGAGGGCTGGCCCAGCTAGTGTCCAGTGGCTCCCCTCTCAGTCCAGAGAGCCGGGCTCCCCATTTGGAGAAGCCCCTAATGGAAGGAGCTAGAAGGTGGCTGCCTAGCCGACTCTGCCTTTCAGGACCGAGACTTCTTGGAGAATGAGCAGCTCTTCCTGGAGACCTTGAAGAAGGCACCCTACAATGTGACACCCCACTCAGCCTGAGGGGCCTGGGCCACCTCCTCAGCTGAGGGCCCAGGCCCTAGAACTTTCCCAATGCCCCAGCTAGCTCCCAGCTCCACAGAGGTGGCCCCGACTCACACCAGGTGCCTGGGAACGCTCTGAGCTGTCAGGGCCAGATTACAGCTCTTCCTGTGGGAATTGTGCCAACACTTTCTTTCCAAGTGTTTCGGTCCATGGCCAAGAGTCAGGCAGACACAGTCCCAGACTCCAGGACTCTGGTGCAACGGAGGTGTGAGGGCCACACGACACCCATCAGCCACCGCTCTGGTCCTCTTGCCCACAGACGTCCAGCTTGGATCTGAGGTCTGCGTAGGCAGTGAGTCCACCCAGCTCCTCCTGGCCTCTGGGGACCCCTCCCCTCCTCCAGCAGGCTGGGGTTTGGGCTCTTCCTTTTGCCTGGGCCTGAGGAGCTTTCTCTAGGGATGCCGTGAGAAGGCCTCTCCCCACCACCCTGCAAAGCTGGCAGAGAGAGCATGAGGTCTCTTCCCTGATGGAAACATGGAGTCATGCCATGCATTTTGAAGGGCCTTTTAGGCTCCTGGCCGGGAGAGTGGGAGGTAGCAGGGGGGCAGGGAGGGACCATGCCCAGCCAGGCTTGCTCTCACAGCTTGATGGACTCTTGGAATTCAGCCAGCCCTTAATCCCCTCCGGTTCTTTGCACAAAGTCGCTCTCTTCCTTCCCAGCACTGCCTGAATACTTGACTCGCTCAGCACGGACCTGGACACCAGCCTCTCCTACTAGGCCCCCATCCAGAAGCAGAGGCGGGGACTGGGGTGATGGTGGGGGCCAGCAGGAGACATGGAGGGCAGGCGTCTCTCTGTCCTGTTTACTTGCAGGAAAGCCTTACCTTGGTGGAAATGAAGGACTGGCACAGTGGCTGGGAGCTAAGGGCTGTGGCTGCTGCCCACAGGGCCTTTTCAGGTCGCCACGTGTGTTGGGGGCAGATCTCAACCAATAAAATCACGATTATTTTCTAACAGGAAGGCAGAGGAGGAAAATGCTAAGTGGAGTGTGAACGGACACCATTCATAGCTCTGCTTTTCAGAACAGCTTCCAGAGGGATCTTATTTATCTACCAACAATTTATAACTTTGGCTTTGAGACCCATTAAATTATTACATCCTTACCACTAAGTTCTTAGAATTTGCCGTGTCTCATCAGAGTCTGCACTTACTTCTTAGAAATGGTTGCTCTGTAGCTGTGTTATTGCCTGAACACTAGTCCCAAAGAGCAGGCAGCCGTTGCTGCAAGGAAACCAGTCTAAAAACTGGTGAGGATGGGCGCCTCTGCCCGTGTGCCCCTCCCCTGCAGGCCAGCCTGCAAGGACTACAGCTGGTCACTGGCCCCATCCATGAGAAAGGTGTTCTCATCCCTATGTCAAAGATGAAGAAACTGAGGTTCAGGGAAACGAAATAATGCCCAAGATGAGAGGCTAGTAGCAGAGCCTGGGTCTGAGTTCTGGCTGGACAGAGGGTAAGGCCGCAGGCTCAGCCACATGGCTCTGCTGCCCCCTACAGGAGTGTGCTGCGCATAGCTCTGCTGTGAGGTAGCTCCTTTAAAGCTGTCTCTTAGGTGGGTGCCCACACTGAACAAGGAAGCATAATGTACCCTCCTAGAAGACTTGATGGAAGCCTGGGATTCATTCCTACTATGAACGAGATGTGTGCTCAAGCTTCTACTGGTGCCAGAGCAACTGACATGGGGCGCCAGGGGCCCAGGGGCTCCCTCCTTCCTGGAGGGACCATTCCACTGGTGCTAGGAAGTGAGAGACAAAAGGCAGAAGTGACAGTATGTGCAAAGTCCCTGTGGATACAAACTGGGCTGGATTAAGTGGAGCCAGTTTGGTGTAGCAGAAGCTTGAATTCCAGGAGCAGAGGGGTCAGAGCTGGGGCAGAAGAGGGTCCAGATCCCTGGAGGTGCCAAGTGTACCTTATTAGACCTGGGCCACTGGAAGGATTTAGACAGGAACGTGGCCCCATTTGTCTTCACCGGGTCACATGCTCTGCATGGATAATAAATTGGTGACAGTCAAAGCAAACACAGCACTCACTGTAAGTGTTTCACGTGTTAACTCAATCCTTCCAACGGCCCTATAAGGTAAGGCTGTTATTACCGGCTTTTTCATAGGGCGATGGGAAGGTCACAATCTGGAATTTGAACGAGCCTGACTCCAGAATCCAGGTTCATACCCCTTCCCTCCCGCAATGACGCTTCACCACCGGAGTTCAGGATGCCGCGTTCAGGGAGGGGCTGAGTGAGTTCGTTGGGAGCCGCACCGGGAACCCGGCAAAGCACCGACCACCGCAGTTTGGGGCGACTGTCCTGCCGGGCCAGACCGACCGCCCCGGGCCCGTGGAGCCCCCTGGTGGCCAGTCGCGGGCAGGGCCAAGGACGATTCTCAGCCCCGCCCCGCTGTCCCCCGGGCACTTCCGGAGCCGGAAGGACCCGCACGCACGAGGGCGTGGCTCCCAGGCCCGCAGCAGGGGGCGCCCGGCGCTGGGAGACCCGCTGAAGGCCCCGCGGGCGGCCTGGGGACGTGGTCTGGCCCGGGCCTCGGCGGGGCGCTCAGGCGCTGCTCCGGCCACCTCCGCCTGGGTCCTAGGGGCGGCGGCGGCGACCTGAGACAAGATGGCGGCGCCCTGGTGGCGAGCCGCGCTGTACGGAAGTCGGCAATGGCGGGCCTTCAGCACCTCGGGTGAGGGGGCTGGGGCTGGAGGGCTCTCGGCGGCCGGCGTCTGGCCCGGGCCCTGGCCGGCCTGACGCCCCCCTCTCCGCCCGCAGCCGCCCTCGGCCGCCGGGCCGCGCCGCTGGGGCCCATGCCCAACGAGGACATCGACGTGAGCAGCCTGGAGCGGCTGGAGAAGTACCGGAGCTTCAGCCGCTACCGGCGCCGGGCGGAGCAGGAGGCGCGGGCCCCGCACTGGTGGCGGACCTACCGGGAGTATTTCGGGGAGCCACCAGGTGCGGGGTGACGGGAGCAGGGGGCTGTGGGCACCGTCCTGGGGGTTCGGGGGGCCGGCCTGCACCCCTGTATGCTCTGCTGGCGGCCGAGTCCAGCGGGATTTCTCACACCTTTTGGTTCCCCTGCTGGGGACCTTGCCTCCTTCACCAGCGCCGGCTTACATCCCTGGCTCCCTAAACTTGACACCACCACCCCCAGGCCCGGGTTCGAGGGCCCCTCTGTGCTTCTCCTACATTCATTATCTAGCCCTGGCCGCTGTATCCGGACGCCTTTCGCTGCCTCCCCGGGACTGTAAGCTCCACGAGGGCAGGAATCTTGCCTGTCCCGACCACCACCGGATCCCTGGAGGGGGGGGGTCACTCTGCTGAAGGAAAATTGAAAGGCGGGGTGAAATTGAGTGAATTTGAAAGGTGACTCAGGACCGGCCCTGGAGGAGCTTACACTCACTGAACACAGCCTTTCTGAAAGCACCTCTGGAGGCACGTTTTATGGGGGTATTGAGCACAGGCATGGAATCTAAATAAGCTGATTTCAATCCCTTAGTCAGCTTCTTAGAAGTCAGGTTCTTAGCGGTGACTTCCTGAGCTTCCAGTTTCCTCAACTGTAAATAGTTGTATCTTTGTCACAAAACGGTGGTGAGAATGAGTGCACACAACCCACAGGAATTCTTAGACGTCCCTGAAGAGGCCTCAGCAGGTGTAGCTGGTGCTCCCGTGGCGTCACCGGGCTGAGGGGTTGCACTGCAAGGCCTCCTGGGCCTTGCCCCCTGTGCTCCAGGGCCCACGGCACAGGCATCACCTGGGGTCCTGTTAGCACCGCAGTCTCAGGCCTTGTACCTGCTGAGTCAGAATCTGAATTTTAACATGTTCCCCAGATGATTTGTATGCTTTGTCACCATTTCTCCAAAGTCTTCTAACTTCAGCCACTAATTCCACTGGCGACGCAGATGTGCATCCGTGGCCAGCTGCAGAGAGGCTCGAGCATGACACTAGTTGTCACTAGGATGACTGTTGCCCCTGTCCCAGACCCCAGAGTCCTAGGCAGAGGTTACGACTTGAGCTAGAGATCAGCAAATACCACCTCTAGTTGTAGCTGACCTGCTTGACAACTGGGTCCTGTTTAGATCCGGGAAGCCAGCTGCACTGGTTTCATTGTGTGAATTAAGGGGAAAGCTTTAGCAGCAGAAACTGGGGGAGTGAGGGGACTGGGTCAGGACGGGCAGCTCAACCATGCAGACATGACCCCCCTCCTCTAACGTTGTCTTCCCTCCCCAGATCTCAAAAGCAAGACTGACATTGGGCTGCCTCCCCCCAAAATCTGCCGGGCCCAGCAGCTGCTGGAGCGCAAACAGATCCGCCGGGAGCTGCGGGCCAAGGCGGAAGAGGAGCGGGCTGCCCGCCTCCGCACAGGTCAGCCCGTCCAGGGGAGGGGGCCGGCTTGCATCCCTGACCCCACCCGCCCCACATCCCAACTGGCATCTTTGCTTCACAGCACGGATCCCGCTGGAGGCTGTACGGGCCGACTGGGAGAGGACCTGTGGTCCCTACCACAAGCAACGTCTGGCTGAGTACTACGGCCTCTTCCGAGACCTGTTCCACGGGGCCACCTTCGTGCCCCGCGTCCCCCTGCACGTGGCCTACGCCGTCGGCGAGGAGGACCTGGTGCCCGTGTACCATGGCAATGAGGTCACTCCGACTGAGGTACCTGCAACGCACGGTGCCCCTGCTCCCTGTCCTGTGTGCACTCCCACATGCGTGTGCACACGTCCACAGCACGCTCACAGGTGGCTCCTGTGGTGAGGCTTTTGTTCTGTCTCCTCGTTTTGATATCCTGGTAAACAACACCGTGATAGTTACAAAGAAAAGAATACAGATCGGAAGAAGAGCTCCATCTTCGCCTGCTCCCAGCACTGGCGCAGTGTCCCAGGAGTGACCTCCCAGCCCCTGTCCCCCGGCATGCGGGCCTGTCTGGTTCAGCCCCCTGAAGGCGCCTGTGCAGGGCTCCTCCTGTGAGCAGCTCTTTGCCCACCTGGCTGTGAGGGGCTGTCGAGCGTCTGCGTTAGAGCGGCTCTCCCTCCTGCGAGGCTCCCTTGGGCTCCTGCCCTCCAGAAAGAGGGTCTGTCTGTAGCAGCTTATCTGCCACCTCAGGGGGGTGACAGCTCCCCCTCGTCTCTCCCGGCCAGGCTGCCCAGGCCCCAGAGGTGACCTACGAGGCAGACGAGGGCTCTCTGTGGACGCTGCTGCTCACTAACTTGGGTAGGTGTCAGGCTCCCTGGGCCCCGGCCTCCCTCACCACCCACGACCTGGGCCTCTGGGGAGCGGGGACAGGTGGCTGGTAAGGAGGAACAGGGGGAAGAGCTCCAGCCCCAGCTCCTTCCAAAGGCGGGGGAGGCAGGGCCCATGGTCAGCGGGTGTGCTTGCCTGCAGATGGACACCTGCTGGAACCTGAGGCCGAGTATGTCCACTGGCTGGTGTGAGTATCAGGGCTGAGGGAGACAGGAGGCTGACTCATTATCTCCTCTGTGAAACCAGCATGATGCTTGAGCCACTCTGAGAGTTGCTAGGAAGAGCAAAGGGGAAAAGGAACACAAGAGGCCTCTGTAAACTGGGACGGGCTCGAAAGTGCTTGTTGGATCCCTGGGCGTCTCTTCCTTGGCCTTCCCCACAGGCCCAGGCTGGGCTGCCTCTGGTCTCCTCAGTGGTCTCTGGCCCTGGGCGCCAGGCCAGTGTCTCGTCCTGACAGCCCCTGGGCCCTTGTCCTCAGCCTCTTGAGCCCCTGCAGATCCCATCACATCTGCAGGGCCCTCTTGAAGGCCCACCAAGCCCTGCTTCCTACTTGATCACATGACAGAGTTAGGCTTAGGGTTGGGTGATCTGAGGGTCTGTCCCCACCAAGAGCAGTCTCACCCCCTGGGGTGTCAGTGGGTGGGGAAGTTCCTGCTGCCGCCTCCCTCCAGTGGCAGCTAACAGGGGCTTTCCTCCCACCAGAACCAATATCCCGGGCAGCAGGGTGCCGGAAGGACAGGAGACGTGTTCCTACCTGCCGCCCTTCCCCGCACGAGGCTCCGGCTTCCACCGCTTTGCCTTCCTGCTCTTCAAGCAGGACCAGCCAGTTGACTTCTCTGAGGACACCCGCCCTTCACCCTGGTAAGCTGCACCACCCCACACTCCTGCCCCAGCCCTCAGGCCGGCTCCCCAGAACAGGGGCTCGGCTTCTGTTCTCCTTCTCTCGACTGTGGCCTTGAGACTGGCAGAGAGTAAGTATGCTAGGCAGACCCTAAGGGGCTTCTCAGGATTGCTGGTGGAGTGGGGCGGTGGTGACCCTCGCTCCGCTCTCAGGTGTTCCCATCTCCGTACAGCTACCAGCTTGCCCAGCGGACCTTCCACACTTTTGATTTCTATAAGAAACACCAGGAAGCCATGACTCCAGCTGGCCTAGTCTTCTTCCAGTGCCGCTGGGACGACTCAGTCACCCACGTCTTCCACCAGCTTCTCAGTAAGGCCAGAGTGGGTGGAGGGGGGTGGACCCTGAGCTCACGAGCCTCTCCTGGACCTGCCAGGGGGATGTCCTTACACAGGAGGGCCCACCAGGCGGCACGCCGTCCTCAGGGGAAGCCACTGGACCACTGGTCAAGTGGGCAGGCCCCACCTGGGCCCCAGCCTGACCCAGGGAGAGGGGCCCGGGTGGCCGGGCCAGAGCCCACACCTGTGCCCATTTGCTCTTCTTGCAGACATGCGGGAGCCGGTGTTTGAGTTTGTCAGGCCACCGCCTTACCACCCCAAGCAGAAGCGGTTCCCCCACCGGCAGCCCCTGCGCTACCTGGACCGGTACAGGGACAGTGACGAACCCACCTACGGCATCTACTGAGGGACTCGAGTCCCCCACCCACCTTAGAGGGTGGGCTGGGCCTCCTAGGCAGCTTCTCCTGATTGGCTGGCGGGAGCAATGAAGACACAGCTCCAGGAGGCCAAGAGAGGCTCCAGATACCCCCCGCCTCCCGAGGCAGCCCCTCTGCAGGCCCCCATCAGGCCCAAGTCTGGGGAAGGAAATGGGCACTGGGTGGCGCGGGTGGAAGGTGCAAATAAAGATGATTTCTGCTGCAGCTGTGTGGGTCTGTGCTCAGGGAGCAGCCCCCCACACACACACCCCCAGGGTGAGTCCTGCTGCTTCACGGTGGAAGAGGGCTGCTGCTGCCCATGCCTCCTGAGGGTGTGATCCCACAGCTGGAAAAGCGGGCAGTGGGCCTCGGCTGGGCCCCACAAGCTCATGAGAGATCTACTGGCTGTTTTAGTTTCTTAGGCTGCTCAAGCAAATACTAGGAAATGGATTGGGTTAAATATTAGGAGTTTATTTGCAGGGCTTGAAACTGAGAAAAAGTCCAGATCAAGGCATCATCAAGGGGACACTTTCCTCTGAAGGCTGGTGTTCCGGGTTGGCCGCTGGCACTCCTTGGGCCTCAGCTTTGGCACATGGCAAGGCATATGGCGGCATCTCCTGATCCCCTTCTCTCAGGTTCCATTGCCGTGCAGCTTCTGGCTGCTCTCCTGGCCTCCTCTCTCTCTCTCAATTTTTTTTTTTAATTTGTTTATTTTCAGGAAGTACCAGGGATTGAACCCAGGACCTTGTATATGCAAAGCATATACATCCATTCCACTACAATTGATTCTTGTGTTGTTGTTTTTTTTCGGGGGGGGTTAATATATTTTTTGGTTTTTTTTTTAAAGATACTTAGATTACATAAATGTTACATAAAAATTATGGGGATCCCCATATGCCCCACTCCCTGTACCTCCCACATTTTCCCACATAAACATCCTTCATTAGTGTGGTACGTTCATGGCAATTGATAAACGCACTTTGGGGCACTGAGCATGGATTACAGTTCACACTGTAGTTTGCACTCTCTCCCACACAATTCTGTAGGTTATGGGGAGATATATAATGGCCTTTATCTGTCGTTGCGATGTCATTCAGGATGATTCCCATGTCCCGAAAAAGCCCCCGTATTACACCTGTCTTTCCCTCTCCCTGCCCTCAGAGCCTCCAGTGGCCACTGCCTCCGCATCAGTGTTGTAGTTTTTTCCATTGCTAGTATCACAGTAAGTCCACAATAGAATGTCAGTAAGTCTGAATTTCATTCCACTTACAAAGGACTCCAGAAAAGGATTAAGACCCACCTGGCTGAGGTGGGTCACACCTTAACTGAAGTAACATCAAAAGGTCCTACTTAGATAGGTTCACACCCCCAGGAGTGGATTAGGTTTACGAGCGTGTTTTTCTGGGGTCCGTACAGCTTCAAAGCACCGCACTGGCCCTGACCACCCGTCCCTGCCGTGGCGCCCGCTGTGTGGTGGCAGGTCCCTGGCCTCCAGCCTGAGGAAAAGCCTCAGAGCCCACCTCGTTGGCAGGATACCAGGTGAGTCGAGATGGGCCAGGTTGGCAAACTGTGGACTCTGGCACCCTGTGTGAGCCCAGTGGGCTGCAGCTTTCCCTTTTGGAAGAGGAGACTTGCTTCCTGCCCCACTCGCCTCAACAATCTTGTGCCCAGCAGACCCAGGTGATATGTTTTTGGAGCATCAAGGAAATCAAGTAGACCTCACTTTACTCCAGGGTCGCTGGGGGACATCCACCTTTGTTTCTTCTTTCACAGCTGTCTCCCTGGAACTAGGTGCTTCCTCCTTTCCCAAACAGAGGACAAAGTAACATGTTCTGTTTCCCTCTTTGCCTGGGCTGTCAGGGAAGCTGAGTTCCACACTGAAAGCTCTGGCACGGCCATTGTTGGTATCCTTGCACTCACAACCACATGTCCCCGAGTGCTCAGGGCACTGAATGCCTAGGTGGTCTCTCCCTTTCTAAAGGAAGAGCAAGGCGAGGTGAGATCTATGCACCTTTTCCAGAAAGATAAACTTTACATATTACCAGAGAAAACAAGGCTTGCCACATGACCGAGAGAGGAGTCCTGCCTCAAAACCAGGCTAGCTGGGTGCTGGCCCAAAGCATACTGCCCAGGGAGGCAGTGGGTGAGCCGTCGGGCCGGCCCTGCCTGCCCAGCTGCAGGGGAAAGCCCCTCTAAAAAGTGGGCTTCCAGAATGGCTTGGATCTCCCAGCAGAGCAGAGGCCCACACTGTGCGGGATTCTGACAGCAGTGGCATGTGGCTTCGGGAATCCTTTAATGGGGTGCAGAAAACACGGTGGCTGCTCTCTGTCTCCTGGTTAACAGAATTTTCCACCCCACTGCTGACTTCAAAAGAACCTAAATTAGGGAGTGGGTGTAGCTCGGTGGTTAAACCCCTGCTTCATAAGAACGAGGTCCTGGGTTCAATCCCCGGTACCTTCTAGAAACAATCCAAATTAAATAAATAAATAAATATTTAAAATTTACAAATAAAAAGAATCCAAATTAGGCTCAGCCCAGAGACGGGAAACAACCCACTCTTGGCAAATGGCAGAAACTCAGCCCCTGGAGCGAGGGGGAGACGTTTATTGAGCGTCTTCTGTTTATTGAGCGTTTACTGTGCCTTCCACCCAGGGAGAGGTGCTGTCATCCCGCTTCTCTCCAGGAGATGGTCCTCGGCCCGGGGCCTCCAGCGGCTGCGACGGCAGGGGGCAGGCTCCCGGGAGGCCGCGGCGCTCGGGCTCCCCGCGGCCGCGGCCCCTTTAAGAGGCGCGCGCGGGCCGCCGCCGCCATGGCCGCGCCGCAGCTGGAGGAGAAGCTGACCTGCGCCATCTGCCTGGAGCGCTACCGGGCCCCCGTGACGCTGCCCTGCGGCCACAGCTTCTGCGAGGCCTGCATCCAGGACTGGGGCGGCCGCTGCGGGACGGCGTGCCCCGAGTGCCGCGAGCCCTTCCCGGCCGGCGCCGCGCTGCGCCGCAGCGTCGTGCTCAGCGGCCTCCTGGAGGCGCTGCCCGCGGGGCCCCCCGCCGCCGGCCCCGCGCCCCCCGCCGCCGCGCCCCCCGGCGCGCGCTGCCCCCGCCACGGGCTGCCGCTCGAGCTCTTCTGCCGCACCGAGGGCCGCTGCGTGTGCAGCGCGTGCACCGTGCACGAGTGTCGCGGCCACGAGCTGGCGCTGCTGGACGCCGAGCGCCGCGAGCGCGAGGTGACGCCGCCGCCCGGGCCGGGCGGGTGGGCTGGGGGGCCCCGCGGGGCCTGGCGGGGTGGGGGCCGCCGCACGGTCCTCCCCGAGGCCGGGAACTGGCTGTGAGATGGGGTGCCCGCCGGGGCGCACGGCCCCATCGAGGGCTAAGCCGGGGACACGGGCCGTGAGCTCAGGGGCCGCCTTCCCAAGCCCTGGAAGGCTGTCCGGAATAACAGGTGCTCAGCCAACACTCCTTCAGTTACTGAGCACCTGCTGTATACCTACGGTATATATATTGGGAAACAAACCAGATAAAGTTCATGCTCTCCTAGACTTAGTCTGCTTAAGGAGTTAGAGGATGACCAAGTGAAGACGAAAGTCTATTATTACAAAATGAAATAAGAAAAGCACAGGTGCTGTGAGAGACAGCAGGGTTCTGACATGGGCAGGGGGAGAAAGGGCAGGTGGCATTTAGGCCCCCAGCCTGGAGGGCCGGGAGAAGAGCATTCCATGCAGAGAAAGCAGCCTGGACCACGGCCCTGGGATGGAAAAAGAGTGGCGCACACTGGGTCACCACCAGCAGATCCATGGGATTGGGGGGTGGTAGGGGGCACAGAGGCCAGCAGGAGCCAGCTCACGAAGGGCCATGCAGGGGACACTGCAGGCCCCTAAGCAGGGCCGCTGTGTCAGATCTAGGCTTTCCGGGGATCGAGGGGCTGGGCAGGTAAGTGGAGAAGACCGGAAGGGGCAGAGGCCAGGTGGCAGGTGCTGTAGGGTTGGAAAACAGCTAGTGGAGGGAGTGCAAGCAGGAGTGACTGGGCCTGGGAGAGGCAGGGGGAGATGAGGGAGGTGCCAGTTTCTGTCCCCAGCACCTGGGTGGATGGGGGCAGTCTGGTTTGGACCTGGGGTGGGCTGAGCCTATGGAACAAAAGGGGAGGCCAGAGGCCTCCAAGTCTAGAGCTCTGCGGTCTGGGCATCATCAGCACATAGGTGGTAAAGAAAGTTCTGGGGTGTGGGGGTGCCAGGGGCCAGTGAAACCCAGCCAGAGCTGGGAGGAGAGAGAAAGGAGCTTGGGGGGCACGGAGGAGGGCCCCATGCTAACAGGTGGGGTGAGGACAGAACTGTGTCCCAGGGTTGGCAGCCTGGATAAGAGCAGCTCCAGCAGCCAAGACATTGGGCTGAACTCATTTGGGGACGGGGACAGAGGAGGAGTGAGTCGGGGTGGCTAGGAGAATGGAGCACAGACTGCACTGGGAGGGAAGGAGTGGCCGGAGGGCCCAGTGGGGCGAGGTTGGGGGTCTGGTGAGGTCGCGGGTCTGGCAAGGTGGGAGGATGGGCGTGTGGGGGGGTTGGACGAGGCAGCTGGGTGGGAGGTGGAGGTCGGAGAACGGCTGCGGAGTCGGTGAAGGCCACGGTGAGGTCACAGGAGTGGCTGAGCTGGAAGGAAGGAAAAGGACACTGAGGAGGTCAAAGGGGAGATGCCAGAGGGCAGGGGATGACCCCTGGGGGTGCTGAAGTCACCAAGAATGAGGACACGACCTGAGGAGGCCGGGAGGTGAGAGAAGGGGCGAGGCACCCAGAAGGCCAGGGCTCCTGGGGAGCTGGGCTTTTGCCAGAGAGAGGGAAGTTGATGTGGGGGCCGCCTCCATGGGGGAGGCCCGGTCTCGGGGGAGAGTCAGGGTGGCCAGGCCAGTCTGCCCTGCGTTTGTCAGGGTTTGCACTGCCCGAGGCAGAGGGTCTGGACGGAAGGCACAAGCCTTGCACTCGACCTCGTCCCAACCACCTAACTTCCCTGCGCCTCTTTCCTCATCTGGAAAGCAGGGATAATAGATGCGGGTGAAGCTCCTGGCCAGGTCTTAGCAGGAGACGGCGGCTGCCGGCCCCTGCGTGGTTCGTCCGCTCCCGTGAGAGCACCAGGTTTTGATCCTCTGGGAGAGACGTCAGGATCAGAGGGCCACCAGCAAATAGGGGCCCTCCTCTCCCTTGTGCCCAAAGCTCGGCCAGGCCTCGGCAAGCATCCTCGCCTTCTGCGTGCATTGAACTGCCCACTTGTCAAGCAGCTGGCATGTTTGGGGTCACCACTCCTTCCCTGCGAGGCCACCTGAGCCAGCGCCCTTGCTCCTATTTATACATGGGGGTGGTGATGGCCCGGCCCAGGCCGCGTGGCCTTCAAGAGGCAGGAGAAGGACGGGGAGTCAGGCTTCCCGGCAAGGCTGCTGCTGGGTCCAGGCCCCACCCTGCCCCAGGCGGGCACGCTCCCTGGACTCGGCCCAGCCCTCCTGGGTGACGGCGGGGCTGGTGCCTCACCTGGGGGCCTGAGGAAGGGTGCCTGGCGTCTGCAGGTGTGTGTTGACTGACCCTTTCTCTTTGCTCGGCCCTGCAGGCCAAGCTGAGAACCTCCCTGGAGGTGGGC
>JAQZBX010073042.1:0-14979 GCA_029593785.1 Cabassous unicinctus | reverse complement strand
CCCTTCACAATTAGAGGTGGAGTGGACATCACCATCCCAGAATCCTCAGGATTGGGGAATGAATGGTGGATTAGTGTAAACTTACTGTTATTCTACTATAGACTTATTTTGATTCTAGCAATGGAAGAACTTTTATCATTGATGTTGAAGCAGTGGCAACTGGAGGTTATGATGGAAGAGTGAGAAAAAAATAAGTGTAATATGGGGTCATTTTCAGGACTTGGAAATTGTCTTAATGACATAGCAATGACAGATACAAGCTGTTATATATCTTGTCATAACTTACAAAATTGTGTGGGAGAGAGGGCAAACTACAATTTATATTATAATCCACACTTAGTGGCAATGCTCCAAAATGTGTTCATCAATTGTAACAAATGTATCACATGAATGAGGGATGTTGTTAATGTGGGAAAATTTGGGAAAGGTAGTGAGTGGGGTAGATGAGAATCACTTATATTTTTTATGTAACATTTATGTACTCTTTTAAAAAATAAAAATGTATATAGAAAAGACCCATCTCAGGATATGGGCCACCCTCAAAAGAAACACAAGACTAACCATTAAATAAAAACAACTGGGAAAAAAAAAGTAATGAATGAAAAAAGGGAAATTCAATAATTACATTGAGATTAAACAATATACTATTTTATAATCAGTTGATTAAAGAAGAAGTTGAAAGTAAATTCAGCAAATACATTGAGACAAATGAAAATGAGAACACAACATAGCAAAACCTATAGGACACTGCAATTGTAATTGCTGACAGTGAAATTTGTAGCCGTCAATGTTTACCTTAAAAAAAAAAGAGATAAAATTGAACATCTAACTTTACATCTGAAGGAATTAGAAAAAGAACAGAATACTAATCTCATATCAAACCAAAGGAAAGAAATAGTGAAGATCAGAGCAGCAAAAATTTAGATCAAGAACATGAAAGCAATAGTGAGAATCAACAAACCAAAAGTTGGTTCTTCGAGAAGATCAACAAAACCAACAAAGCCTTAGCTAAACTAACAAAGAAAAAAAGATAGAAGACACAAAGAGAATCAGAAATGAGAGGAGGTACATTATCACTGACCCCAAAGAATCTAGAGCAATCATAAGATGATACTATGAACTACTGTACACCAAAAAACTAGCCAATGCAAAAAATTTGGACAATTTCCTAGAAGAAATAGAAGACCTCAACAAACTAAGCACAAGTAAAGGGATTTGAACAGTTATTTAAATCCTCCCAAATGGGGAAAGGAAATTAACAGATAACATCGCAGTCTAATTCTAACAATCATTCAAAGACAATCTAATCCCAAAATTGTTCAAGCTTTTCCAAAAAACCAGAATAGGAAGAATACTACCAAACTCATCTTATGAAACCCATATCACCCTAATACCAAAACCAGATAAAGAGATTATGGAAAAAGAAAATTATTAATCAATATTTCTAATGAATATAAATTTAAAAATCCTCAAGAAAATATTTGCAAACTGAATCCAAAAGCACAGAAAAAGAATTATACACTATAATAAAATGGATTTTATCCCAGGTACATAAGGGTGGTTCAACATAAGAAAATCAACTCATGTAATAAACCACATTCATAAATTAAAGAAGGTAAAACCCATAACACTCTTGATTGATGCAGAAAAACCATGTGGACAAAGTATCACACCTTTTCTTGATTAAAAAAACTCCAAAAGATAAGAATAGAAGGAAGCTTTCTTAATAGGGTAAGGTGTCGATATGAAAATCCTACTGCTGGTGCTGTATTCAACAGTGAAAGATTTAAAGCTTTCCCACTGTGATCAGAAATAATACATGGATGCCCACTGTCAGCATTGTCATTCAATATTGTGCTAGAAGTTCCAGCTAGAGCAAATATGCTTGATAAATAAATAAAAGCACTCATATAGGAAAGGAATAAGTAATTCTTGCACTATCCACTAATGTTATTAACTTATATCTAGAAAATCCTGAAAAATCCACAACAAATGTCCTACAATTAACAGAAGACTTCAACAAAAGGGCAGGATACAAGACTAATTCACAAAACTTAATAGCATTTCTACACACTAAAGGGGAGCCGTCTAAGGAGGAAACCAGACAAACAATTCAAATTATAATAGCAACTAAAAGAATGAAATATTCGTGATTAAACTTAACCAAAGACATAAAGAACTTGTATTCAGAAAACTGTAAAACATTCCTAAAATAAACTTAAGAAGGCTTAAATAAATGGAAGGTTTTCTGCATTCATGAACTGGAAGACTAAATGTCATTTAGATGTCTATTCTAACCAAAGTGATATACAGATTCAACAGAATCCCAATAAAATTTCCAAAAGATTTTTTTTTGCAGAAATGGAAAATCCAATTATCAAATTTATTTGGAAGGGTAAGGGGCCCTGAATTGCCAAAAGTATTTTTAAAAAGCTGAACATTGTTGTACGGCTCTCACTTCCTGACTTTAAAGAATATCACTTAAGTACAGTGATAAAACAGCATGGTACTGACATAAAGACAAATTGGTCAATGGAATCAAATAAAGAACTTAAAAATAGACCCTCACATCTACTGTCAAGTGATTTTTGACAAGTCTCTAATGCCCTCCCAGCTGGCTCGAACATTTTATTCAAAAAATGATGCTGGGAGAACTATATAGTAATGCCCAAAAGAATGAAAGAGGACCACTATCTCATGCCTTATATAAAAATTAACTCAAAATGGATTAGAATCTAAATATAAAAGCTACAACCATCCAACTCTTTGAAGAAAATGTAAGAATACATCTTCAAGATCTTGTAGTTGGCAGCAGTTTGTTAAACCTTACACTGAAGCATGAACAACAATACGAAAAAATTTAAATGGGAGCTCCTCTAAATTCAACACTGTTGTGTTTCAGAAGACTTTGTCAAAATCATGAAAAGATAGCTCACTCAAAGGGAGAAAATATTTGGAAATCACATATCTAATAAGAATTTGATAACCATGTTATATAAAAAGATACTACAGCTCAATGAAAAGAAGGCAAACTGCACAATTTAAAAATTGGCAAAATTTTGAATAGACGATTGTTCAAAGAAGAAATATAAATGGTAAAAAAAAAACATGAAAAAAATGTTCATCACCGCCTAGCAATGATGGAAATGCAAATCAAAACTACAATGAGATATCATATCACAAATATTAAAATGGCCAGCGTTAAAAAGTCAGCAAACTATATATGTTGGAGAGGATGTGGATAGATAGGAATGCATATTTACACTGGTGGAAACATAGAATGGTAGAGCCACTGTAAAGGACTGTTGGGCAGTTCCTAAGGAAGCTGAGCATATTTTGCCATGTGACCCAGCCATACCACTGAAAGGTATATACCCAGAAGAACTGAGAGCCATGACAATAACAGGCGTCTGCACATGAAATTCATCATGGGATTTTTCATAATTTCCAAAAATGGAAACAACCCAGGTGTCCATCAACCAATGAACGTACAAAGAAATTATGGTAAATACACATGACGGAATATTATGCAGCAGTAAGAAGAAATGAAGTAGTGAAACATAGCAACATGGATGAACCTGGAGTACATTATATTGAGTGAAGCAGGCCAGTCACAAAAGGACAAATACTATATGATTGTACTATTATGAGCTAAATATAGTGTGTCAAATCATGGAATTTATAATTAAAATATAGTTCTCAGAAAATGGAATGAGATTAGAGAATGGAAAGCTAAACGTTAATATGTGCAGAATTTTATTCCACCATGATTTGGCACTCAGTCCATTGCACTTGGGAGGTTAAAAATTGTGCAAAAGGACTAAAAATGAATTCACACATTTACATAATAGTTTCTCCTGAAATTTTTCATGCTAAGTGATTAAAAGCTTATTGTCTGAGGCAAAAAGCAACAATCTAAGGAGATCATAATGTGATAACATTTCTAAAAATGTATTTCAAATTCATCATTTAAATTGTTTTGGCTTTTTGCTCACCTTCAAAAGTGTTCAAGAATTGCATAATTATCCAGCATATATTTTGCCTATGTAGTTCTTTGATATAGAGTTCAGCAAGTAATTTATTATTTAAAGTTTTCAAAGATGACATTATTATTATTATCTTTTTATTACTTTCAACTGTAGGTGCACAAATCCTTCTTGTATTGAATATTGAAGTTCCATCCTCTTTCTTTGTTTAAGGTTTCATTTCAAGGGAATTATTCAAGGAAACTGTTCAATGGTGAATAATATATATATAGGAGGTAATATATACTCTTGAGTAGAAATGACTTTTTAAATTAAGTAGAATAGATACCTATATATCTAATGAGAATTATGCTTTTAAGACATTGGTTTTTCTGATTAAGAGATATGGTCTGCCAGATTAGAAGTCTTCTTCATAATAATAATCACTCATATATCAAATAACCAGTTAGCTTTCTGAATACTATGAATCAAATCAAAGATATTGTAGTCCCTTGTGGAGTTTTCCCTAGTAAATATCAATATATCAACCTATAAGTTTTCTCAGATACACTATTTAAATACTTGTGTTTTATTTAATGAATTATGTTCAGTGAATTATATTAATTTCCTGCCCATTAATATTCCTGAATTGGACTATTTTTGGAGTTACTACATTATCCAGATTTGAATGATTTCTCCAAGAAAAATATGAAGAGATTTATTTTATATTTATTTTGTCTTAAATTGAACTTAAATCATTTCAGAATTCTAAGGGCAAAGTGGCAAGGAAATTGTGGCATTGAAATAGGATCACTGTGAATAGTGGCAGTTTGTTGCATCAGTTTCCTGAACCAACATGGCCCTGGAGGATTCACTCATATTTCTGACCATGTTGGGAAATGTGCTTGTTTCTTACTTATTTTAACTTTAAAATTTAACATCATGCTTTGCATGTAATAATATTCAGCAAATATTTTGGAATAGTGTAAGATTGTTAAATATTTAAAATATGTCAACCATCCAAATACATGGTAAGAATTTCAAGCAGCTCTTTTAAAATATTTTGTAAATGTGCATTAAATCCATTATGATAAATGTTATAGATATTTTAATGTAATCATGCAACATACTAAATCAACATTATGACAACAATCATATTATTAACAATCATATTATTAACAATCAGGTATTATATTAGGATGGAAATAAATAAGAATTGAATTCCTTGTTTGATGAAGTTGTTTAGGAATCATTGTAAGAGTTTCAGTTTATGTCTTTATTTTTATTAAACTACCAAAGAGCCTGAACTTGTGTGAATATAATTTAGATTTGCTTCAGTCATATTTAAGAACTTTCCCTAATGCATTGGAATTGTATTATAATTACACTACTTTGGGATATAATTTGTAATTTATTTAAATCTACTAGTAAATAAATTACTGTAAGAGCTGTCATTCCTCAATATATTTCTTGTACATTTATTTCAGTTGAAGCTCTCATTTAGAATTTTGTCTAATTACATAAGTGACTTTGCATGTTGAGGATAGAAGCAGGGAGGAAATTTCTTCCATTTAGAAGGAGATTATAAGTGTCATTTAGTTAACTCTGAACTGAAACAATTTTATCATATTTCCTTCATCTATCAGTTGGAATAGTTTTTATGACCTAAAATTGAATTCTTCACATATGGAGAAATTTTTACAATATTCTACCTTGTAAGTGACTACAAGAATGATTATCTTTTGGAAATAGAGGAAGTAGAGAACTGGATTAGGTATCTTCTTAAATGCCCTAAGGTGTCTATCCTTATTAAAATAATTTAAAAAGGTAATAATATAGAATGTCTTTTAAACCTTACAGACATTTAAAATATATTTCATGCTTCAAGGATTGGTATGGAATTGAGCATAATTAATACATTCAATTGTTAAATCCAATCACAGTTTTGGAAAACTAGGTGAATAACCACATGCTATATGATTTCTTTGAAAATTTTTTCAATAAGCCAATTTTAATGACAAGAGTTATTTTGAAGAGACTCAGAGTAGAGTAAAATACAATTTACATAATTTTTAGGGCTGAGGGAAATAATACAGAGGGTGAAATATTTCAAAAAGTTATAGTGATAACTTCCCAGTGCTTAGAAGCAAAATAAACTATGAAACCACATAACATGCAAGCACCAGTATATTTCTGTGTTGGATTTTTTTCATTTCTGGTATTTTTTCAAGCATGGAAATTATTTTTACTGGTTTTTCTTCAGTAGGCCTTATAATTGTACAATCTTTTAAATTATGTGTATGTGTGAATAAGTAATAACTCTATCTACTTTTAATATCTAATTTTTGAGTATGTGCACTTTATCTCATGAATTGATATTTTTCTGTCCCATTTTTAATCATGTGCTTCTCATTGTAAATTATTCTTAAAGAGCATATTATGATTAATATATTAGTACCTAAGAAGAATTTTTTATTTAGAATTATTTGCTACAGAAAACTTCAAATAACGAACTGATATTTCCAAATGTAAGATCATTATTTTTTTAGAAGATTTAGCATGTGTTTCCAAAAATATGCATACTTATCTAAATTTGTCACATATTTTATATCATTTTTAACATGTTTTATATACATCTAAGTAACTGTGTTTTATGTTGATGTTGATCGTTTTCCTGTTTTGCACTCCCTATTTCCTCTTTGTTATAGCATCTACTTATATCTTTTTTGATTTATTCATGTAGGGAATTTTTTTTTTACTTTGGTGAAGTTATATCATAATAGAGATATTAACATTTTTCTTAATTGGCCTAAGAGTTTTTTCCTTGATTCTACTTAAAATTTATAATTTTATGAATGTGATTTTTCACAATAATATACTGAATAATACATAAAACATAATTAAATGAGGATACCAATGGATTAGAAAATGTTGCTGGTATTCCTATCATTTTGTGACATAATTTTCAATTTTACATATATTTACTCATTCCATATTTTTATATAATAATTTCTTACATCACATGTTGGTACCACTTCTTAATATAAAATGTTATTTACTTTGTACTATTTTATTTGCCCAATTCTCCAAATACAATATCTATTTTATTCATGTAAAATCTTATATGTTGCATTTCCTTTGTTGCACTTATTTTCAATTTTTTTAAAATATATTTAACTTAATACTAATTCAATATCATTAATTCCCTTAATTCATGTGATGGTTAAGCTAATGTGTTAACTCAGCCAGGAAGTTGTGCCCTTTGGTTTGGTCAAGCAAGCACTGGACTAATTGTAACACAGGAATATTTATGGACTTTAGTCACAGTGAGTTTACTGCATTGATGGGTGATTACATCTACAATCAAGCAGGGAGATTGCCATCAGCAATGAGTGATGTTTTACCAAATCAGTTGAATGCCTTAAAAGGGGGAGTGATTTCAGCATTCAGAGAGAATTTGCCAACTTGTCTTTGGACAGCCAACGTCTCCCAGAAACTCATCACGGACCTTCATTGGACTTTCATTGCAGCCCCTGGTTTGCAGCCTACCTGCAGAACCTGGACTTGTGCATCCCCACAGCCACGTGAGAGACACTTATAAAATCTTATACTATTTACAGATATCTCCTATTCATTCTGTTTTCCTAGAGAATCCTGACTAATACAGCTTGGTACCAGAAGAGGTTCTTGAGTAACAGAATCTTAAACATGGGATTTCTGAGGTGGTGCTAGGAGATTTGCAACTGGCTCTCTACTGTTATTGGACTCAAGAGTAATAATGACTCCCTTTCCAATAATAAAGCGGCCACTAACACTCCATATGTGTGTAGGCAATGGTGATATGCAAAATATCATCACTGGATTCCCCTATGTCTATGCTTATAAAAGGCAAGGATCTGGGTGAGAGTGCTTTAACACCTTTACAGATATTTGTGAATTCAGAAGGAATAATGAGGTTGACTGGTTCCTTCTAGATACTCTGGATACAGTTAGAAAAGAAATTTAATGAACTAAAGGCATTAAATTTGCAACTTAAAGGCTGCATGAATCATCTGAAAGTTTCTTTGTGTGCTCTGAAAGAAAATCTTGTCTCTTGCAGCCACAGGCTTGAGATATCTGAGAAACAAACTCAGACTCTCATTGTACAAGAAGCAGAGTTACAAAGGAAACTAAAATCTCAACCCCACAGGGTATGTGTGGTTAAAGTGAAGGCATTGTTTGGAAAGGAGTGGAACCCTGATATTTGGGATAGAGACATATGGAATGATGATAATATTAGTGGGGCATTGGACCCTAAATTCTGCTGAGACTTCTGCAGATAAACCTGTGATATCTTGTCCTGTGGAGACCATGCTTTGTCAACCTTATATAAGCCAGCCTCCAGCCAACCCCAGAAAGTTTGTATCTCCTTCCAGCTTAGTAGCAGCCAAACTAAATCCTGCACTGCCCAGTCTCTGGCCTGCCCCATTGAGTCTGGACCTCCTCCCAGTCCTGAGGCAGGCACCAGCCCAACTCAGGCAAGCACTGCCCAACCTCCACCCTGCCCTGAGGAATCTGCCTTCCAACCCCTGACTGAAGAGATTAATCCTTTCTCACCAGAAACAAATGCAAAGGAAAGCCCTGAGGTCAGTAACTTGCAAGATATTTCTAATCTTTTGCCTTACCCACTGCCACCAACTCTCTTCACTTCAAGACCTATTACTAGACTAAAATCACAACAAACCCCCAAAGGAGAAAAACAAAGTGTGACCTATGAGGAGTAAGCTATACTCTGAAAGAACTGCATGAGTTTTCCAACATATATAGGTAGAAATCAGGGAAATATGTGTGGGAAAGTCGACTAAGGGTATGGGATAACAGTTGAAGGAATATAAAGTTGGATCATGCTGAATTTATTGATATCAGCCCACTAAACAGAAATACTGGATTCAATGCTGTAGCTTGGGGATTAGAAAGAGCTCTACCAGTTTGTTCCAATGGTTGACTGAAACATGGATCAAAAGATGGCCTAGCATGTCTGAGGTTGAGATGACCGATTTGCCCTGGTATACAGTAGAAAAGGGAATTCAAAAGCTTAGAGAGCTTGGAATGCTAGAATGGATTTTCCATTTAAGGCCTGCCCACCCACCCCAGGGAAGTCCAGAGGACACACCTTTAGCGAGTACTGTGATGAATAAATTTGTAAGACTAACTCCATCTTCCCTGAAGAGGTCTGTGGTTGCTTTTCTCTGTAGTCCAAAAATTAATTTTGTTAAGGCTGTAATGGAATTAGGATCCTTAAACATTATGGGGATGATCAGATCTCAGTCTAGTAAAAGTATCAGCAGTTAATCACCAAAAACAAGGTGGGCATGACTACCACAATGAAAGACAGATTCAAAGCAGCAATCAAAATAGTCTGAGTCCAATAAAATTATGGCATTGGCAGAGAGATCATGGAGAACCTAGGAGTGAAATAGATGGATAGTCTATTAAATTTATTCTGGATCTGTATAAGCAGAAGTATTCTAGGTCGAGTGAACAAAGCTCTAATTCAAATTACAGACACAGAGAATTACTGCCCCTTAATTAATTCCCAGACTTGAGAAAGTTTACAGACCCAGAGCCCCTTGAATGAGGAAAAGGCCAGGTCCTCAGGGGAAGAATCTTGTTAAACTGACAAAAATTTATATTGTTAATCTTCCTCCTAGCTTTCCCCAAGGAGAATTACAGCCTTTTACCAGAGTAACTGTGCATTGGGGAAAAGGAAATGATCAGACATTTTGGGGAATATTTGACAAGGACTCAGAAGTGACAATTCCAGGAGACCCAAAAAGTCAATATGGACCACCAGAGTAGGGGCTTATTGAGGTCAGGACATTGATGGAGTTTTAGATTAGGTCCATTTCCAAGAGTGGGTCAAGTGGGTCCCTGGACACATTCTGTGGTTATTTCCCCACTTCCAGAATGCATAATTGGAATAGACATACTCAAGAGCTGGCAGAAGCTGCACATTGGATACCTGACTTGTGAAGTGAGGGCTATTGTGGTTGGAAAGGCCAAGTGGAAGCCACTAGAACTGCCCCTACCCAGCAAAATAGTAAATAAAAACGATTCCTGGATTCCTGGGGGGATTGCAGAGATTAGTGTCACCATCAAGAATTTGAAGAATACAGGGGTGGTGAATCCCCCCACATCACCATTCAACTGTCCTATTTGGCCTGTGTAGAAAATAGATGGATCTTGGAGGATGACAGTAGTTTAATGTAAACTTTAAAAGGTGATGATTCCATTTGCAGCTGCTGTCCCAGATGTAGAATCATTGCTTGAGCAAGTCAACACATCCCCTGGTACTTGGTATGCAGCTGTTGATCTGGCAAATGCTATTTTTCTCAATTGCTATTAGTAAGGGCCACCAGAAACAGTTTGCTTTCAGCTGGTAAGGCCAGCAGTATATGTTCACTGTTCTGCCTTAGGAGTATATCAACTCTCCAACTCTGTATCAAAATATTGCCCACAGGGTCCTCAATTATCTCTCCTTCCCACAAAACATCAAACTGGATGATTAAATTGATGATATCATGATCAAAATACTCTAGTGAGCAAGAAATAGCAAAGACTCAAGACTTTTATTGGTAAGGCAATTGCATGACAGAATGAGAGATAAATCCAAAAAAAATGCAGTGGCCTTCCACCTCACTGAAATTTCTAGGTGTCTAGTGGTGTGGGACATGTCAAGATATCCCTTCTAAAGTAAAGGAAAAGCTGTGGGATCTGCCCACCCCCTACCCCCACCCCCCAACCGAAAAAAAGGCACAATGGTTACTTGGTCTCTTCAGATTTTGGAGAAAACACATTCCACATTTGAGTGTGCTACTCTGATCCTTTTACTGAGGTACCAGAAAAGCTGCTAGATTTGTTTGGGGACTGGAAGAAAAGGAGGCTCTGTGACAGGTCCAGGCTGCTGTGCAAGCTTCCCTACCACTTGGGCCATGTGATACATTAGATCTAACGGTACTGGAAGTTTCAGTGGCAAAGAGAGATGTTGTCTGGAGCCCTTGGCAGAACCCTAGAGGAAAATATAAATGCAGACCCTTAGAAAATTGGAGCAAAGCGCTGCCATACTCTGCAGATAACTACTCTCCTTTTGAGAAACAGATATTGACCTGCTACTGGGCCTTAGTAGAGACTGAATGATTAACCATGGGCCACCAAATTACAATGAGACGCAAGTTGCCTATCATAAGCTGTGTATTGTATAACCCATCAAATCATAAAGTTGGGGGTGCACAGCAGCATTCCTTAATTAAGTGGATGTGGAATACATGTGATAGGGCTTGAGCAGGTTCTGAAGGCACAAGTAAGCTACACGAGGAAGTAGCCCAAATGCCGATGGTCACCACTCCTACCATGTTACCTTCTCTTTCCCAACACACAGCTTTGCCCTCTTGGGGAGTCCCTTACAATCAGTTGACTGAAGAAGAGAAAACTCAGGCCTGGTTGACAGATGGCTGCATGATATGCAGGTACCACCTGAAAGTGGAGAGCTGCAGCATTGCAGCCCTTATCAGAGACGTCCCTGAAGGACAGTGGTGAAGGCAAATCCTCCCAGTGGGCAGAACTTCAAGCAGTGCATCTGATGGTTCATTTTGCTTTGAAGAAGAAATGGCAAGAGTTGCATTTGTACACTGATTCATGGGCTGTTGCAAATTGTTTGGCTGGATGGTTCACAGACTTCAAAGGTTTATGGTTGGAAAATTGTTGATAAGGAGGTCTGGGGAAGATGTGTGTGGATAGACCTTTCTGAATGGGAAAAAAATGAAAATATTTGTGTCCCATATGAGTGCTCACCAAAGGGACTGCAGCAAAGGAAGATTTTAATAATCAAGTGATTAAGAAGGGCTGCTCTGTGGCTAATTCTCTGCCTCTTTCCCCAGCCACTCCTGTCATTGCCTAATGGGCACATGAACAAATGTCGCCACGGAGATAGGGATGGAGGTTATTCATTGGCTAAGCAACTTGGACTTCCCCTCACTGAGGCTGACTTGGCTACAGCCACTGGTGAATGCCCAATCTGCCTGCAGCAGAGACCTACACTCAGTCCTGATATGGCAACATTCCCTGAGGTGATCAACCTGCTACCTGGTGGCAGGTTGATTACATTGGACCACTTCCACCATGGAAGGGGCAGCAATTGTTTTAAATGGAATAGAAATGCTCTGGATATGGGTTTGCATTTCCTGAATGGAATGCTTCTTCCAAAACTACCATCTGTGGACTTACCGAATGTCTTATCTACAGCCATGGCATTCCACACAGCATGGCTTCTAATAAAGGAAACCACTTCAGAGCAAATAATTTTCAGGAATGGACACATGTTCATGGAATTCACTGGTCTTACTATGTTTTCCATCACCCTGAAGCAAATGGATTGATAGAACAGTGGAATGGCCTTTTAGAGACTCGATTATACTGCTAACTAGGTGGCAATACCTTGAAGAACTGAGATAATATTCTTCAGGGGTCTGTGCATGCTCTCAATCAGCATCTACTCTATGGTGCTGTTTCTTCCATTACCAGGATTCATGGGTCCAGGAATCAAGGGTTGGAAATGAGAAAGTAATCACTCACTAATACCCTAGTAACACCCTCAATACATTTTTGCTTCCTTCCCTGCAGCCTTAAGTTCTGCTGGTCCACAGTTCTTAGGCCCAAAAGGAGGACTGCTGCCATCAGGGAACACAAAAATGATTCCATTGACCTGAAAGTTAAGACTGCCACTTAGCCACATTGGACTCATCTTACTTCTGAGTTACAGACAAAGAAGGGAATTACTCTACTGGTTTAGGTGATTCATCCTATCAAGGGGAAATAGGACTGCATCTACATAATGAGTGTAAAGAAGAACAGGAACACAGGAAATCCTGTAGGGAATCTCCTAGTACTGCCATGCCCTGTGATTAAAGTCAATGGAAACTTGCAACAACACAATCCATGCAAGACTAACAATGGCCCAGAATCTCCAAGAATGAAAGTTTGAGTCACCCCACCAGGCCAAGAGCCAAGGCCAGCTGAAGTGCTTGCTGAGGGTAATAGGAACATGGAATCCGTAGTGAAAGAAGGTAGTGATAAATATGAACTTTACCATGTGATGAGTTACAGAAAAAAGAACTTGTTTCATTATGAGTATGATTGTATATGTACACAAAATTAATTTTATTTCAACCCTAAGCTTTTCCCTTATCACAAGAAAAATTGTATTAGTTTCATGTCATAATATTTAGGAAGGCTAAGTTTAAGAGTGAATATTGCCCAAAGACTTGCACCCTATTTTGTAGGGAATTAATGTGTTTCCAGTTGTACGCAGTAGAGATGAACATTGTTAGGCAGAAATGTATATGTGTGTGTGTGTGTATATATATATATATACACACACACACACATATCTGTTATTATTTTTATTTAGAGACTAAGTATGGATTAGGGTAATGTGAATGGTGGCTGAGTTGACAAGAGGTGGACTGTGATGGTTAGGCTAATGTGTCAACTGGGCCAGGTAATTGTGCCATGAATTTTGGTCAAGCAAACACTGGGTTAATTATAATACAAGGACATTTATTGGCTTTAGTCATCAGTAAGTTTACTGACTAGATGGCTGATTATATTTGCAATCAATCAGGGAGATTGCCTTCAGCAATGAGTGATGTTTTATTAAATCAGTTGAATGCCTTAAAAGGGGAAATGATTTCATCACTCAGAGAGAATTTACCAGCTTGTCTTTGAACAGCCAACATCTCCCAGGAACACATCAAGGATCTTCCTTGGACTTTCATTGGAGGCCCTGGTTTGCAGCCTGCCTGTGGAACATGGACTTGAGCATCCTGATGATCATGTGAGAGACTTGTAAAATCTCATATTATTTATAGATATCTCCTGTTGATTCTGTTCCTTAGAGAACCCTGACTTATACAGTTTATATCAGTGAGGTCACACAATATTTGTCCTTCAGTCACTGGCATAGTTCACTCAACATAAGGTCTTTGAGATTCGTCCATGCTGTCGCATGTGTCAATAATTTGGGTTGCTTCTGATTTTTGGCAATAGTTAATAATGCTGTGATGAAAATTGTTTTACATGTATCTGTTTGTGCAACTGCTTTTGCTTTCAAATCTTCTGGGTATAATCAAGTAGGGGGATTGCCTAATAATATGGCAACTGTATACTTAGCTTCCTGAGGAACCACACAACTCTCCTCTACAGTGGCTGCACCACACTAAATTCCTACCAGCAGTGAATGAGAATTCCCATTTCTCCATATATTTTACACCTTAGTTTTCTGTTTTTAATATCAGCCAGTCTAATGGGTGTAAGATATTTCTTTGTAGTTTTGATTTGAATTTTCCTATCAGCTAGTGTTGTTGAACATATTTTCATGTGCTTTTTAGCCATTTGTATTTCCTCTTTGAAAAGTTCCTATTCAAAATCTCTTGCCCATTTTTAAATGGGTTGTTACTCTTCTTAGTTTAGAGCTGTATGATTCCTTTATATATGCTGAATATTAGATACATATTGGAGAAGTGTTTCTCAGATGTTTTCTCCAATTAAATATGATATCTATTCTTTTTCTTCACAAACTCCTTTGAAGCACAAATATTTTAATTTTGAGGAGGCCCAACTTATCTATTTTTCTTTCATCTCATGCTTTGTGTGTAAATATTATGAAAAATTTTCCTGCTAAAAGGTGTGGCAGATGCTTGCCTAGTTTATCTTCTAGAATCTTTCTAATTTTGGCTGTTATATTTTAATCTCTGATACATCTTGAGTTAAATTTTGTATAACATGTGAGATAAGGGTTTTTTTTTTTTTTTTTTTGATATGGCTATCCAGTTCTCCCAGCACCATTTATTGAATGGGCTATTCTGTCCCAGATGAGTTTGCTTTGAGGCCTTATCAAATATAAGTTGAATGAATATGTGAAGAACTATATCAGAACTTTTAATTCAGTTCCATTGGTCAGTATTTCTATCCTTGTGTC
>JAQZBX010073041.1:0-14985 GCA_029593785.1 Cabassous unicinctus | reverse complement strand
CTGTACTGGGGCTGGTGATTGAAACTGGGACCTCATATATGGGAAGCTGGTGCTCAACCACTGAGCCACATTGGGTTCCCTGAGTTGGTTTTTGCATTTTTTTGTTTGTTTGTTTGTTTGTTGTTGTTGTTTTTCAGTAGGCACTGGGATCTGGACCCAGGACCTCCCATGTGGGAGGCGAGTACTCAACCACTTGAGCCACATCCACGCCTCAAGATCATTTTTAAAAAGCTATGTTTGGTATGTCCACATTCTCATCTCCTTTGTTGGTATTTTCTGTATTTTTATCCTCTTCCTCTGATTGGGCCATCATTTCCTGCATCTTTGTTTTCTTGTACTCTTTTTACACATGTATATTATAATACTTTAAAATATTAACTCTAGAATTTACTCCCTGGATGTCTGTTTCTTGGTTTTGTAACCAGCTGGTAATAAGACAGAGATTTTTCTTGAGCTTCAGCCCTCCTAGTAGGAAGGTCTACGCAAGATGAATGCAGTGTGTACGGTTTTCTCTGTATTTCTAGGCCTCTGTCTTGTGCTGGGCTTTTGATTTTTAGTTGTTTTGGAGTTCTCTCATTTGTAAGAGTTTAGTTGTCCCCTCTATTTCCCAGAGGACAGACCTCCTTCTCCCAGTATTTGAAAGCAGCAGGCCTTTGTCTCAAACTGTACACCTGTATAGTTTTTTACATTCCTTTTGTTGTCTTGCATTTCCAGCCCTCTTTTTTCCCTTTCTTTTTTAAAAGATACTTACATTACATACATGTTACACAAAAAATATAGGGATTCCTAATATGCCCCACTCCCCACACCTCCCACACCCTCCCACATAAACATCCTTCATTAGTGTGGCACATTCATTGCAACTGATAAACGCATCCTGGGGCTTTGCCACTGAGCATGGAGCATAGTTCACATTGTAGTCTGCACTCTCTCCCACACAGTTCTGCATGTTATGTGATGATATAAAATGACCTATATCTGTTGTTGCAACGTCATTCAGGACGATTCCCAAGTCCCAAAAATGCCCCTGTATTACAACTGTTTTTCCCTCTCCCTGCTCCCAGAGCCTCCAGTGGTCACTGCCACCACGTCAATGTCCAGCCTCTCTTAATAATGACACGTGGTGAATGACGAAAGGCTACACCAGCTTAGCTTGTTCATTAGGGAGGCGGTGAAAGGGTCAGCTTTCAGGTTGTATTTGTTAAATAAACTAACCTCATGCCCTGGAACCTTGACCATGTACTGGAAACTGTCTTAAACTTGTCTTAGCTCACTTCATCCTCACACTCCAATGGATTTTGTGCTATCATTCTCGTTTTATCAAGGTAGAAACTGAGACCTGGAGCAGCTGAGTAACTTGTCTGTGTTCTGTAGCTTGTAAGTAGTGGGGTTAGGAGGGGAACTGAGTCGGTGTGGGACCCATGTCACAGTGCTCATCATTGTGGTGTCCTATCTTGCCAGCTATGGCCTTTGGGCATGACACTTCGTCTGTTTATTATTACTTCATCTGTTAAGTGGGGTTTACTTGGATAATAACACCTACTTAATTGTGCTGTGGTAAAGATGGAAATTAACATCTAGTGATGCTTGGCCTATAGTAACTGCTTGGTAAATAGAATCATCATTATTAGGCTAAAGGTTGGAAGTAGAGGAAACATGAGTCCAAACTTACAAGTTTAATTTCCTTTGTCTATAAGTGTAGGCTAGACTCACTAAAGATGGAAATCTGCTTCTATTGGTTTACTTTAAAATAGTTTTTATAACACAAATGTCACAGGGCTATTTCCTGTGTCTCAGATAGTTCTCAGGACAGTTTTGCATTTCAATAACTATCACTTCAGTGACTGTTGAGTTGAATTGGTAGTTAAGGAAGAGCATGCATAGACAGATGGTACCAAACTTGGTAATCTAGTCTTTTTGGGAGTATCATTGCGGTTTGTTTACTTTTACATGGAAAAAAGGTCAACTTTCCAACCCCTCTTCCATAAGAGGATATTCCATTTATTGATTGTCTAATGTGCCCAGGCAAGAGCTGTATCGCAGCATGGCATGTGCTCCTCATCACAGCCTTGTGAGGAAGGCATTAGGATTCCCGTTTCACAGAGGAGGAACCTGAGTCAGTGAGAGGGTCCACAATTGCCCATGGTCACATAGCTAGTGAGTGATGGTGCTGGAATCCCAGCTCCATCCAGCTCCAAAGTCTGTGCTCATTTGAGTGTACCCTCTGCAGTAGGTTTCAGAAATCTTTGGACTTGCCATTTCAAGCAAAAAAAACCTAACATTTAAACCACTTTGGGGATGAAAGATTTGAAAAATTCAAAATCACAGTTTCCCATTCCATGATAGTAAATAGGCCAAATATTAACCATTTCTCATGATCTGAGATCATTATATGAATGACCATCATATTACATTATACAGAGGCAGGGGACCCTCTTATTCTACATACTGTACCCTAATTGCTATGGCTTTAATATTTTTTTCCTTTAAATTTACTCTATCAATTATTTTTGCTGAATTATTATAAATTAATTCTAGACAACATTTGTCACCCTTAAGTATTTCGCTATGTACCTCTAAACAGTAAGGACATTTTCTTACCTAACCACAACACCATAATCACATCTAACAAGATGAGTGTCATCTAATAGTCCATCCGGCATCAGACCTTGCTGCCGAATCTGGTTTGTCAGGTCAGTCTCCATCTGCTGCAGTGGTGAGTCCATAAACAATACAGACCCCCACCCCACCCCAACTCTCACCTTCAGCCTGGTTTCCAAACATCCTTATACCTGTTTGAAAGCCTAAGTGTAGACCTTAGTCAAGTTCTTTCCCAGGAGGTTACTGGATATAAATCAGTAACTAAAATTATATGTAAGGGAAGGTGGAGAGATGGGTGTTACTTGACTTTATGTGCCAGTAATATCCGAGCCTTAACTCTTGGCCACCTAGGACCCTTGTTATACATAATATCCTTAGTTTATTTAGAGATGAAATAAAGTACTCAGGGTTTACATGTAATAAATAGGAAAATCATATTAGTCTTGTTCCAAATAACATCTGTTTGTTTCCACTATACCCCAAGATGGCCAAAAAACGGCATGAGCACTACCTGTTCCACATCCCCTGGGACATACACAAGGCACGCATCACTGATCAACCACAATGCCCTCTTCCACAGCTCAAGACTAGGTCTATGCATTTCTCAACCTATCACTCTAGGCAGCCAAATCCAAGTGGATGATGTTGGGATATAAGAAAATACCAATTTGCTCAACTGACACTGAAGGTGGGCCCCTTTGTGTAGGGCAAGTATGAGGGCAGCCTTGCCAGTGGGGCCAGGCCACTGGTTGGGGCCAGGTGGACTGAGTTTAGATGCTGGCCGGCTCTGGCTACCCAGCCTTCTTCCCCACTGGAGGAGGAGAGCGCCCCTGGTTCAGCTGGTTTCTTGTCCAGGCCACCCCTGGATGACTCCTGTGGTCACTTTCAGACAACCCAGTTGTCGCCCTGCTCTGACCTGTATGAAGCAACCTCTTTAAAAGAAGTTAGGCACAGAGGATGAGTCTGAACTGTCTGCCACATAATACCCATGTCCAGGCCTTGAATAAAAGTTATGTTAGTTGGTAAACTATGACACATGCACGTGCAAATATCACTGATAAGGTTGCAGGGTTTATACCAAATGCCAAATGCAGAGTTTCTTCAGTAAGAAATGTCATCAGTATGGAGAAGCACAACCGAGCCCTTCCCTTTGGATGGGGTGGGCATGGACGGCTCCCTGAAGGAAGTGGGATGGAACATGGAGCATAGGCAGGATTTGGAGAATGGAGAGGAATGGGCAGGTCCTGCTCAGAAGGGAATGGCTTCCCCCCACCCCCACAGTCCCTTGTTTGGAGGAAACAATAGGGGTGGCGCCTCATTTTCGGACTCTTGCATTTAAATTCACTGATGTCACCAGAGAACATAGCCAAGAGGTTAAGACACCAGCTGCAGAGGTGGGCCACCTGGGCCCAGATCTGACTTCCCGGATGTGTAACCATCCACAAGGGAGAGTACTTGTCTGTAAAACTGGAATAACAATAGGATCTGCCTAAAATGATTGTGGTGATGGTGAACAGAGGACACACCTAGAGTACAGAGTTTGGTACATCATAATCTTCCAATAAATGCTGGCTATGATGATTGCTATCATTAATTAGATGGCTGATCAGTTACTATAACCACGTAAGACATACATCATCTCTCTAAATATTAAAGGAAAGTTCTTGGTGAAATCATTACTCACAGAGATGGTCTCCTTCACTAGGATGTGGCATAGCTAGCATCTACTTTCAAGGCTCACCATGTTTTCAGAATCATCAGTTTAGCTCTAGGTCTATCTGTGCCTATTGGATAACGAGCTGAGTTCTGCCTCACACTCTACTTTTATCCAGAGGGAAGTTCTGGTGGCCCTGTTGTCTCCACAGGGAGAAAACTCAAAGACCTTGGAGTGTATGTCATATATGGTTCTGTACACTAGCTCAGCCTCTTTTGAGTTTGTTTAAAGAACTCAAAGGAGGTAAAAAAAACAAAAACAACCATAACAATTTTCAGCATAAATAAAATGGATCACTTCCAACGAGTTTCTGAGAAGTGAAAATGAGCTTTCAAATATGAACCATTTGTTGAGCACAGCTGCTAATATGTGCAGCTGATATTTCTCCCTAATGGATGGGTTGAAATGAATTTATAGCCAGTCTTGCATAATGAAATATGTGTATTCTTCATAATTACTAATGATTTAGAGTAGATCATTTTTCTACTTAGTAAATGGAGTTTTCACATCTTTTGTCTTAAATTGAATAAAATGAAGGCCTGTTAATGGTATTCAACCAAAAGGGAAGGCAAAATAAGGTATTTTTTAAAAAGATTGTGTGAACGGTGAGCCCTAAGTTCACCAGGACTCTGGGTGATATTGCAATTATAAAAACGTGCTAGCATCAAGTGTGACAAATGTTCCACACCAGTGCAAAGTGTTAGTAATAGGGAGGTATATGGGAATCCTGTATTTTATGCATGATTGTTCTGTAAACCCACAACTTCTAATAAAGAAATAAAAAGGATTGTGGCACATGTGTGTTTGCAACATGCCTTTTCAACTTTTTTATTGTTGAAAACCTAGAAAATTTTATAATAAACTGACTTGTGGTGTTCAAATGCAGAAGGCATAGAGATTCTTGGTCAAATTATTGAGTTATCAAGGTTTGGTCTCATAGGCTTTTAAAAGAGTTTTCTTTTTTTTTTTTTTTTTAAAGCCAGTACTTGAATCTTCAAAATGTTTAATTTACATGACTCTTCTTTGAGGAAGCACAAGAAAGAAAATTAAATTCATTTTGAAATTGTCTCTGCACTAATCGTCTGGCATGTCCACTTAAGCTTTACCAATACACATACATGAAGCTCCTTTTGAAAGTAGTTCAAGCCTAGAAAGTTTGGTTTTATTCCAGCACTATTTTGGAGATTCTCTTATGTTTTTTTAGCTACAACAAAAAATATGGTGGTGTATGTCAGGCCTTTGGGTATCTTGCTTTACTTATCAAAAGTGCTTACCATTGACTTTTAAATTCTTGTATCAAATTTTCCTTTCTGGGAAGGTCTCTGACTTAGGTTTTACATGTCCCATTAACTAGAATCTGGCTCTGTAATTTATGACCAGCCATGAAGATTGATATCAGCAAAAAAGCTTTGTGATATAGGCTTAATTTATATAACTACATTTAATTATAGGGTATAGATTAGATTTTAAAGCATAAATCTCCACAGTGAAAGGAAGGCCATAAAGAATCACTGCATTTAAAAGAATATAGCGACATTCCCTTTCCTCTCATTTACATTATGCAAATCATTTTACTCTATAGCACCACTGAATCAACGAAAAACTAAAATGTTGCGAGACTTAATTATGAATGTTCCTGTTTTATCTGGCAAATGTAACTCCAGTTGGATTCATCCTGAACTATAGACACGGGAAAGCAGCGCGCCCGGCAGCCGTGGGTGCTCGGCCGGGTGAAAGGCCGCTGCTGGGCGGGTGCTGGCGCCAGCATCCTTGCCAGCTGCCTTGGAAGGACCCTGGATTCCAAGAAAATGCTGCCTTGCTGGGTCTGCTATTGCCCTCTCAAGTTTCCTGAAAAATAATTGCTCTATCGATCCTACCTTCACAAAGGTGCCTTTTCAGGGGAAAGACTGTGTAGGCATAGGTAGGGGAAAGGTGAAATTTCCTAAGGGCATTCCCCAGGCTAACAGTATAAAGAAATATGGAAGAGTGGTCTCCGGGCCAGGCCCTGGAATCAGACGGACTTTCGTTTGAGTCCTGGCTCCATCACTTACCAGCTTCCCAGGATTACTTTTCCAAAGCTACACAGATATGAAGTATGCACCGCATGGGGTTGCAAGGATTAAATGGCCTCAAGCACGGGCACAGAGCCTGGCACATCAACCAGGTTGGCTGTGATTATCAGTATTACTGTGATATTTATATGGGCAGAGCTCTGTGGAAACTTGGCCATGGTTTGATATTGGCAAAATTGATACTGGAGTAAAAGTTAGCTAAATCAGTGGATTTGTGATCAACTTGACCCTCTCCTGCCAAATTTCCACTTCGTTTTCTTCTGTAGACACACTTAAGCACAGAGGCACAGTGAAGCTGACATTTATTAAATGCCTGCAAGCCATTCCAAGCCTTTTGGAAAACTTGCAATTGCCAGTGTTCACAGAGGGTTCTGCTTTCACACCACGGTGTGAAGGGTTCAACTTCTTGGCGAGAGCAGCCTGTGGGGGATTTACCTGCTAACCGATGCAGACATAACCATCTTTGCCCAGGACTCGAGATTGCCGGGCTTCACTCTCTGCAAGTCTCCTAGTGAAAAAATGTGATTTTCCTTCCACAGCCAGGGATGGATAAAACAGAGAAACAAATTCCTTCTCTACTGCACAGATGTCAAGGGCAAATCCCAAGAGGAGAATGTAGGTGGTTGGGGACATTAGTGCTGCAGGATCCCCCAGTTGGCAGCTTAGCAGTTCCTTCCAGCTCATTCCCTGGGGGGAGCCAGCACAGTGCCTCAGGAGGGCCCCAAAAGGGACCGTGCATCAAGGTAGCAGCTGCGCCTCGCTGCTCCCTGCTGCAGTCATGGCTCCCTGCTGGACGATGGCATGTCCCTCTGTCACTGACTCTTAGCAGTTGGACAACTGGATAACAAGCTTACTCCTCAGAGGCCCTTCTGGGGTAGGAGGTGCTGCAGCTCACAGCTCAGGGCACAGCTCCTGTTAAGGGTCAGTGGGCTACGGTGCCCCACGACTCCTTCAAGAAATGTAGGCCCAGCTTCCTGGGGATCTTTACTGGGGAAATGGGTCTGCATTAAACATCACGGTGTCGCCAACCTACCCACGCCTGCTAGTTCCTCTTCTCTGCCCTGAAGCTTCGCCGACTTGGTCAGGATGCTCTTGCTTACCTCCAAGGGGGCTCTTACGAGGATTTGATTTGGGGGACCTTGTGAATTGTGGGAGGTCACGTAAGAACAGTGCACTTTGGGGTACTGATTAAAGGTCAGCTTGTTAATGACTTTTCAGGGTGATACCAGTTGAGTCATCCTTGGCAGCAGCCTTGTGTGTGCCCAGGATGACAACCATACACACAGGGAGAAGCAGGAAGGCTCGGAGACAGAGTAGAAGGATGGGAGAGGCGCGGTGAGAGGATGCTTTCAGCTGCAAGGGCTAGAGCACCTGAAAGTGGACGAAAAGCCGTTTAAGCCAGAAGGGCTATTTTCTTTTCACATAATAGAAATTACAAAAGCCCTTGATTATTTGCATTGATTCAGCAACTCGATGGTATCCAGACCCTGAGTTTGGTGCATTTGTTATTTTTTAAGTTTTCCCAAAAAGCCACAGCTTACGTTGGGGTGCAGTGGGGGCTCAACCTGTATCTCGCAGAGAGGAAAATCTTTCCAGGAAGACCCCCAGTATATTTCCCCTAGTGTCCTAGGACCAAACTAGGTCCCATGGCTGCCACTGGTTCAAGAGCAGTTGGAAAGTGAGTTGCTGGCATTTTCAGCTGCTATTCATCATTGAACCAGGCTCTGGCCACAGGGAAGCACGGGGAGGGATGGGGTGGGGTGGCTGTTGCATAGGCAGCCGTGTTGGCCACGGACATTTGCTCATTCGAGAATGAGTGTTAGTGGCATGTTTTCACCCCTCCTCCCCCAAATATATCCCCAAAAGAATTTTACACATGCACATATTTTCCTCTCCCTATCCCCCATTAGGGACGATATGTATTAAATTATGCAGCACAGCGCCACGTGTGTATGTGTGAAAATTCCATGTCAAATGTGATTATATATGTATACAAGAGTGGGCTTCGTTTTCAAGGAGGTTGCAGGATAACAGCCAACGTAGCTGGTGGTAGAACAGAAGTGCCTTTATCCTTTCATTGAATTGCAGGGTTAGGGCCTGGGATCTGCTATTAACTTAAATGCTTTAGCAAATTAGTAGTCACCGTGGTGAGAAACCCTAGTGCCTCTTCCAGACTCTTATCTTCAGGCAAGGTGCACAGCTTAAGTTGGAGATTCATTGCTATTGTGTGTGTGACAGAAAGTGTTTGAAAGGAAATAGAGAAAAGCACATTTCCAAGATTTTACAAACTGTGTCACAATTGAAGACACGTAAGGTTCTCTGAAGAAGGAAAAAGGAGCCTACGGCATGTCCATTTTACAGACAGTGTCACTGAAACTCAGAGGGATTAAGTAACTAGCCTCAGAGCTAGCAAGTGGGTCTGTCTGGCTCCAAATACGGTCTTTTTAGCACCATGTCAGCCAACAAAAACGCAACTCTAAAGATCACTGGAGATTTCCTACTAATTCTTCCTTCCAAATGTTTGGTGATACTCTATTTTATGAAAATTGTATTTTAAAATTAGATCCAGTAATACTTGCTGTTCATGAGTTTCTTTTTCTCCCTTCCTTTTTTTTGCATGTGAGATGTAGTTTGATATTTAAGCAGCATGCAAAAGACAAAGGCCAGTTCAGAGTGTTACAGTTGCATTTCCTTCACGCGGTGGCTTCATGGGAACATTCGGATCAGGCACCAGCACCTGCAGCTACCTTGAAACAAGTAAGCACTCAGGGTGGTGAGTCTTAACACGCCAGAAAAGGGTGAACGCAAAGGATGTTAACCCGGCTGAAAAGTGCCGATTTCACTTGGTACAGCAGGAGTAAATGCGCTGTATAACAACACCCTCCCCTCACAGCCAAAGGCGCAATCGGAGAGCTCTTCTATTAGCCGAAATTTTCAAGACTCAAAGCAGCTATCTGTCATTCTTTTATTTATCATTTTTGAGGCAAGATATACATTGTTGTTGACAAAATGTGTGATTTTTCTATGGAAAATCACCTGGCTGTGAAGGTGAAAGCTTTTTTGAATGGGTGACAACCTATGTCATATAAGTGAAATATTCACTTGCTAGAATTATATAGCTGTTCTAAGAAAGGCCCTAATATATCACCTACCCGAGTTTCCTTGCTTGGAAGATAATAAGCTGAGGCAGTGAAAGGTGAAATAATTGACCCGAGAGCACACATGAAGCTAGTCGTTACATTGCACTGCATATCAACAACACAATTTTTTTGTTAATATTACGGCATCATAATGATTTATAGAAGTTTTTGACATGCACAAAGAAGAAAAGTCACTTCTAATTCCTCCACTGACTGTTTTGGAATGTTTCCTTGCAATCAATCATTTTCCATTTTTAGCGTCAGCTCTTCTCAAGACACCGGATTCCTACGACATAGCCTTCCTTAAATGCCCTGCTCACCCTTCCTTCTAGGCATGTAGTCTGTCCCTGCCCGCCTTAGTCTCTTAAGCCTTCTCATGACCCACTTGGCCAGTTACATCTTCCCCTTGGCCGGGAAGCTACCTGGGGAGCACATCCTCCTGCTCTGATCTCTTTTCTCATGAGACATTGTTTCGCTTTTGCTTTTTGTCCTCTCAGAAGTCAGGGAGAGGGGTGAAGGACAGAGAAGGCAAAGCTGGCAGTTTTGAAACTGTCATATGCAAGGGGAGGATGAAACCTAACACCTCTACCTGCTAACAAATGTTTCCCGTCACACAGGAGATGATATTGCCCCCAGGTTCTGCGTCATGCACGGACTGTCTAGCATCTCTACGTGCCCTTGGCATCCAAGAGCTATCAATGATATCAATTGATAGCATCCAAGAGCTATCAATCAGCACAGTGGGTCACCTTCTGAACGGGGTGCCTCTGCAGAGATATTACAAATTGGACAGCAATGGGAGAGGGGAGCCTGCATGGATGAAATGGAAGTTGTTTTGCCCCCTTTGGCTGGCATCTGCTGCCCAATTGATGGCTGGTACTGATGAGACAACCACATGTGCAGCGAAGCTGGGTCTTATTCATGGGGTGGAGAATAGAATCTATCTTCTCAGCTCCTGTAGCTGAGTGAATGGGCTCTGAAAATCTTCATTAACCAATGCATTAAGATAATGGAAAAATAATGACACACACAGGACAATTGCTTTCATTATAAAATAGGAATTAAATCAGAACATCTTTTTTTCCACCCCCCTCTGTGTAGTTCAGAGAAGACTCGTAGGGGTATTAAACTCTCTCAGATGAAGAAATGTTTAAATAAATTCTGTAACCTAAGTTCAATTGTCTACCAATACTTGGAACTTCACACATGTGATGAGCTGGGCTCACTTCCCTCTTTGCACCTTTTCCTCCTGCGTCCATTGCTCCTGGCATTGCTCCTGGGAGTCTTTGGCAAGATTAAGAAAAAGATGGAAAGCTTTTGGTTGCATAGAAGCACATTAGACTTAAGCAGGCAAATTTAACTAGAGAAGGGTTTATTTGTCCTCTAAAAGTTCCAGTTTGAAAATCTGTAGGTGTCAAGGCTTCCTTCAGCTCCGTGCCTACCACTTCCTCTCCAGAATGGGGGCTAGAGTGAGGCTCAGAACCAGAGGACCCCAAAAATGCTTCTAGGATGCAGCCAGGGGCCCTAGGGTGAGAAGGACCTTGTGGTGGGACATGGGAAGGAGCCTGGAAAGGAAGGGAATACCCAGGTGTGTATCAGGTTGAATTCTCTAAGGAAGAATGAGGAGCCAATTGCACTGTCCTTTGCCCTTGAGTGGGTAATGAGCCAAAGGAAGGCTTTTTGTCTGGTAATATACTGTACCTAGTGTTCTCCATGGTATTATTGTTATAGGTAAAACCATGTGACAAGTGCTCAGTTGCATAAAGTTTAACTCCATGAAAATGGTAAACTAGAACAACAATATTTCCCTAAAAGAGGGCAGGAGAAGAAATATGATTAATAGTTTTTAAAATCATTTTTTATTCCATTTTTGCTTTTTTTAAATAAAGCCAAGTTTGGCATAACTTATCCATATGTCCAACCTTTTCATCTTTCCATTTTTCATTTCACAAATATTAAGAGTTGAGCGCACACCCCATGCCAGGCCCTATTTCAATTGCTAGGGATACAGCAACGAACTAACCAGACAAGGTTCTGTACTCCTGGAGCTTAGGAGGAGACCATGCAAATGCATATAAAATATCCCATATGATAAGAGCTGTGAAGAAAATAAGCCCAGTAAGAATGTAGAGGAGAACTTCTGAAAAGGAACATGAGGTTTTAGGCAGGGAGAGCAGGGAAGACCTCACTGAGGACATGGCATTTCAGCAAAGACCTGAAGGGAGTGAGGAGCAAGTCCTGAGGGTCTCTTGAGGATGAAGTTCCAGCAAAATAACAGTAAGTGTAAAGGTGCTAATGTGGGAATAAGCTTGGCATGTTCTAGGAACAGCAAGGAGGCCAGTGTGCCTGGAACAGAGTGGGAAAGGGAAAGTTCTAGGAGATTCAATTTAAAAAAAGATGCTTAGAGACAATTTTGCAAATTATGTATTTAATAAGAGACATATCTAGAATATACAAAAAAAACTCTTACAACTCCATAATTAGAAGACAAATAACTCAATTAAAAAGCAGGCAAAGATAGTTCAACATGGAAAAATGTTATATCTATTAAGAGTTGATTTATAGTGTTTTGGTCCTATGTTTCCTTATTGATCATTTGTGTAGATGTTCTATCCAGTATTGAAATGGTGTGTTGAAATCTCCAACTATTATTGTAGAACTGTCTATTTTTCCCTTCGGTTCTTCCAGTGATTGCTTCATATATTTTAGCACTCTGGTGTTAGGTGCATATATATTTATAATTGTTAATTCTTCTTGTTGAATTGACTCTTTTGTCAATATATAATATTCTTCTTTTCTCAAAATATTCTTTTTTTAGGAGGTACTGGGGATTGAACCTGGGACCTCGTACATACAAAACAGGTGCTCAGGTGCTCAACCACTGAGCTACACTCACTCCTTTCATAATAGTTTTTTGACAAAGTATATTTTGCCTGATGCTAATATAGCCACTCCCACTCTCTCTTTTTAATAATAAACTATTTTTAGAGAAGTTTTAGATTACAGAAAAGTTACATCAAAAGTGCAGGAGATTCCCATATAAGCCATACCCTCCCCCTCCCACACTTTCCCCTATTAATAGCATCTTACATTTGTGTCCCACTCTCTTTTGATTGCTATTTGCATGAAATATTTTTTCTATCCTTTCACTTTCAATCTATTTGTATCTGTGGATCTGTAGCAGTTTGGCAGTTTGATATAGTTATGAATTCCAAAAATAGATATTGTAAACTGGTCTGTTAATCTGGGCATGATTAAGCTATGATTAGGACGTTGACTGGGCCACGTCAGTAGGGCGTTGAGTTCCACCCCTTGTTGGGTGGGGTCTCAAAGATAAAAAGACATGGCAAAGGACAGATTTGGAGCAGTTTTGATGTTGGAGTTCTGATGAGGAAGGAGAGAAGGCCCCAGGAAAAGACATGAGCCATTCACCTGACGGTTCACAGCTGGCCTTGTGGAGAGAGGCAAAGCCTAGAGAGCCTCATAGTCTACAGCTGACCTTGTGGAGGAAACAGAGGAGCTGAGCCCAGAGAGAAATGGAGCCCCAGAAAGAGAGGAACCCAAGAAGCCTGAACCCTGGCAAATGTCGGCAGCTGTCTTGCACCAACATGTGGCAACAGACTTTGGTGAAGGAAGAAACTTATGCTTCATGGCCTGGTAACTGTGAGCTTCTACCCCAAATAAATACCCTTTATAAAGACCAACAAATTTCTGGTATTTTGCATCAGCACCCCTTTGGCTGACTAATACAGGATCTAATATGGATCTCTTGTAAACAGCATATAGTTGGGTCATGTTTTTTAATCCATTCTGTGCATCTCTGCCTTTTGATTAAGAAGTTTAATCCATTTACATTTAAGGAAATTTCTGATAAAACAAGATTTACTTTAGCTATTATGCTAATAGTTTTTTTGTAACTTTTATATCTTTTCTGTCCCTCCTTTCCTCCATTACTGCCTTCTTTTTTGTTTAGATGCTCTTTCAAAAATGAGCCATTTTGAATCACTTATCCATTCCTTTTGTATAGATTTTTAAAAAGATATTTTCTTTCTGGTTATTAAGAGGATTATATTTAACATAGTAAATCTACTACAATTTAGTTTGTGTTGATTCCAAGTTGATTTCAAGCCTCCACATACACAGGACTTATCTACCCTCATCCCTCCCTTTTATGTTGTTTTTGTCACAAGTTACATCTTTATGAATTGTGTGCCCATTAACGAAAATTTATACTTTTTTATGCAGAATTTTAAGCCTTAAGAAGTAAAAGACATTACAAAGAAAAAAATAATAATGGATTTTATAGTTACCCATGTTTTTAATTATACCAGAGATTTTTAATTCTTCATCCAGCACTGAGATACTGTCTAGTGTCTTTTCCTTTCAACAAGGAAGACTCTTTTTAGCACTTCCTGTAAGGCAGGTCTTCTGGTAATGAACTCTGAGTTTTTGTTTGATCAGAAATGTTTTAGTTTCTCCCTCATTTCTGAAGGACAACTTTGCCAGGTATATTATTCCTAGGTAAGTTTTTGTTTGTTTGTTTGTTTTCAGCACTTCAAATCCACCCACTGCCTTCTGGCTTCTGTGGTTTCTGTTGAGAAATCAGATATTAATCTTATTAAGGATCCCTTATATGTGACACAGTGCTTCTCTCTTACTGTTTTTAAAAGCCTGTCTTTGTTCTCGCATTGGACAATTTGATCATAATGTGTCTTGGTGAAGACACATTACCAAGTGTGTTTGGGTTCATCCTGCTTAGATTCATTGAGCACCTTAGATTTGTATATTCATATATTTCATCAGAACTGCCATTATTTCTTCAAATATTTTCTTCTGGCCCTTTGCTCTCTCTTCTCCTTCTGGAATGTCTATGATGCATATATTGGTAAACTTGATGGTATCCCACAGGTTTCTCAAGCTCTGTTCATTTTTTCCCCAACATTTTTCCTTTCTGCTCAACCTGGACAATTTCAATGGTTTTGTCTATGAGTTCACAGATCCTTTCTTATGCCTACTCCATACTGATCTTGAACCCCTGCATTGAATTTTTTTTTTTTACTTCAGTTATTGTGCTTTTATATACCAGCATTTCCATTTAGTTCTTCTTTATAATTTCTATTTCATTATTGAAATTCTCATTTTGATCATATATTGCTTCTTTGATTCTTAAAAATTCTTTGCTCATGTTTTCCTTTAGTTCATTGATCGCATTTATGAGAGTTGTTTCAAGATCTTTGATTAGTAATTCCAGAGGCTGAGCTTTCTCTGGAATATTTTCCATTGAATTCCTTTTCTCCTCTGACTGGGCGACACTTTCCTGTCTCCTTGTATGCTTTGTAATTTTTTGTTGAGAACTGGACAATCTGAATATTATGTTGTGGTTATTCTGGAAATCTAGTTCTCCCACTCTTCAGTCTGCCAGACTAAGAACAAGAAGGGAAAAAAAGAAAGAAAAAGT
>JAQZBX010073040.1:0-14932 GCA_029593785.1 Cabassous unicinctus | reverse complement strand
ATGCACCGCAAATGCCACCATCTGGGTCTGTGGCACCAACGCCTACCAGTGCCTTCCCCAATATGGCCAGGACATCTGTTGCCTGCCTTGGCCAGTACCATCGTTCTCAGTGTATGGAGAAGAATTGCCTGGAGAGCTCTCCCAAGCCAAATGAGCAATACAGGCAATTCTGATACTCTTAGGACTAGGAGTAGTTAGGAGCACAGCAGTAGCAGGGGCCTCATTCACAGTTGGTCAGGAGGGCTTACAAACCATAGGATGGGAAACATCAAATGACCTCAAAGAAATATCAGGGGTTCTCAGCAGGTTGCAAGACCAGATAGACTCGTTGGCAGAAGTAGTTTTTCAAAACAGGCAAGGATTAGACTTGCTCACTGCAGTTCAGGTGGGATCTGCCAGGCCCTGAGAGAAGAATGCTGGTTCTATGCAAATTCTTCAGGGATAGTTAGGAACAAAGTGGCTCTACAAAAAGAATGAGCCAAAGACCACTTAAACTGTGTATACCAGGCATCTGCCATTGGGAACTACTTCCACTATCTCCTTTCCTGGATTTTACCATTCATGCCAGTAATAGCCTCAGTCTTCTTCCTCTTAACATTCAGGCCATGTGTTCTACGGTACCTAACACAATACATCACTTCATGCTTAAACGCCTTAAAACACCAAGTAATGCCTTGTGTTAAATATCAGCCCTTGGGGACTATAGAAAAATCCCCATGTTAGCAGGTGATGCTCCATAAGGAATTATAAGGGCATCAAAGGTGGGAATGATAAAGGAAGTGTTACAGCCCTAACCTCCCCTTCAGCAGAAACCCACAGCTTCAGGAAGATAAGCACCCCTCACCTCTTTATCCCTTCCTCCCTTTTCTCCCTGGAATACACATCCTTAGGAAGATAAACACTCCCTGCCTGTCCCTTTCAACTGGAATTTACAACTCTAAACAGATAATGACTCTTTTCCTCCCTAATAGCCCTCTGCTTTAGGAAGATAAGCTAAACTCCTTTCTTTTGCTTTTGTAGCACCTGTCTGCCCGCTTGCTTAGGAATTTACCCATTTGGAGTCCCTATATAAACTTATGAAAGCCAAGACATGGCGCTCAGATTTTTTGGAGACTTGACTCTCCTCTGGGCCCATGAGTAGTAAACCTTTGATCCTCCGTCTTTCAGAGTGCCTCTTGGGTTTTTCATTGTCTAAGTTTTGTCTGTCGCAACAAAACAAAATATTGTATTAAATATAAATGTTAAAATTACATTTTTTTTCTAGGAAAAAGTTTTTCTTTGCATGCTGTTTGGAATACCTTCCCAAATACTGAACTCTCCAAGTGAAATTCCTTTACTTCCAAGTAATCACTACTATTGCATTGCTAAAAAAAAATCTAGTTTATAAAGAGTATGTGACTCACCCAGGTGCATGTGATTTAGTCATCTTAGTCATTAAACATTCTTCCTGGGCCATATGGGAGAATGCTTCTGCTCTTTATGCAAAGAGTTGTCTAATGAAAACAAATTTGTGAGTCTTTGCTTTGAGGTCGTCTTCTTTACCATAATCTCTTTAAACTGACTGAGGAGAAAAGAATGTCTTTGACCATTATTTTAGATAATGGTCATCTCTTCTCAAAAAGTGGCTTCAATTGTATTCTTTGGAAGCATTTAAAAGGGTTTTGTTTACTTCTAAGTATCATTTTAATAGATTTCCTGAAAGATTATAAACATTAGAACCTTAGAAATTTAAAAATTGGAAACTTGGTCTCATACTATGTGGATTACAAAACTCCTATCAATACAATTTGGAAAAAAATATGGCTGAACACATTTTAATTTCTTTCCAATTTCTTATAATTTTGACACATCAATTTGTCCTTCATTTCTTCTTACAGATCTGCACCCAAAGTTGAACTTGACTTAGAATGTGATGAGTGAGCAGAATAAGTAATAGCAAATGTGTATTGTGTTTCACATACTTAGCGTTCTTTTCAATTTTCAATGCAACCAGTGAGATGACACTAGGAAAGTCCCTGGTGTCACACTGTCTAAGATCACCAGGCAAGAGTTTACCAGTAAAAGTCAGAGGAATAGCTCATTCTAGGCAAAGGGGAAAATTAAGATCAGTAATGGTCATACATTGGCTTTGGTGATAAAAGCAATGCTCAACTTCTTGATTCATGTGAAGGTTACAGGGACATTTTAATTATAAATCTTTTTTATATATTATATTTAATTATTTAAAAGGTTGAGTAATATTCAAGGCAAATCTAAAACAATAATCCAAGTCACCAAAGCAAACCAGGATATGAGGTTTGATTTGCTTCCAAAAATTAACTTGAAAACTATTCTTTTGTATTTCTTTTCTGTCCCAGTCACCTCACTACAATCATATTAAGGAAGATATTTTTCAGATATAATTATATTTTTCTTCTAGACACTGTCACTAGTTTAGGCTGTTTTGTCACAGTTATTTTTCCTATTTACAGAGAAGAATTTCTTCCCTAGGATCCCTTCTGAGTTGCTCTTTTGCTGTCTTTGTCCACATTCCAGGGCCTTTCCTGGATCTTTCTAGACTTAATCCTCAAACAGGAAGGACATGGATTCCAGGGACTTTCTACTTCCCCAAAGTGAAAAATATCCAAATATGTTTTTCTATTCCGAATTCTTTAAGAAACCTGTGTTTAAAATATAATATGTTCTAGCACTAAAGTTGGAGGTAAACACTTAAAATGTGTATGACATGTGCACACATCAATAAAACAAAATTAGGTTCAATCTGTATATACATATTCAAAGTACTTTTTCAGACATGATACATCAATAAATCTTCTAAAAGACAGAAAAGCAAAAAAACTTAATTGCATTCTTCTTTCCAATGATACTTACTTTCAACATTTTAGAATAATCTTATTCTTGATCTTTTTGTTTTCATATATATAAACCAGGCATATTTTTATAACTTTATGTATATTTTATCCTACCATTTTATTATTTAATGTTATAACATCTTACCAGGTATATTATTATCTTAATGTATAGTCTCTTACCCAAGGAAAATTTAGTTTTCTGTTTAGGGATTTTTTCCCTTCTCCTTATGACAGATTTTTAATAAATACAGTTTATAATTTGAGTACAATAAAATTTCATTTTTTTCTTTATGGCTATTTTCAGGTTTATTGAGAGATTCCTTCAAAATATTAATAGGATAAATATATATATATATTTTTTCAATCATAATTCCTTTAAAATATGTTTGCCTTTTACTTTTAAGAATACTATCCATCTGGAAATTAATTTATGTATATTGAGAATTGAAGATTCAATTACCTTCTTTTTCCTAAATGGAGATAGACTTATTCCAGAACCAATAATTGAATAGTCATTATTCCATTACCAGTCTGCCTTTTTCTCTATCTCATATGTCAACTTTCATGTATGAGTTTGTTCCTGAGCTTATTTTTTAATATGGGATTTTTTCTACCCATGTTTTTATATCACAATGCTTATATTCATAAAGTATATAATAAATTATGTTATCTTTGAAGGCCAATCCACTTTCCCTCCTTTTATCCTTCAAGATTGTCATGGATTTAATGCCCTTTGATATTCCTTATACATGAAGAATATGCTCTGAGTTCCATGAGAAATATTGCTAGGATAGTCACTGAAATTGCCCTGAATCTCTAAAACAATTTAGATATCTCCCTATCTAAGAAAAAGGTACAATACCTCTGCATTTCCTTAGGTCTTCTATAACCTCTGAGTCCAACTCTGTCACATTCAGGAGCACAATCTCCAAAGTAGGGCCCACTGGCAAGGCACCATCAATCTCTTTTGGTGAACATGCATATTCATTTCTCTTGGATATATATATAAGATTGGATTTCTAGGACATATGAACATTTTATGCACAATTTTAGTCAATTGTTTTCCAAAGTACGTTGTTGGCTATATCAATTTACATTCTGCCAGTAATGCCTGAGTTTTTTAACTACTCCATATTCTTGTCTAAACTTGTTTTGTCTAGTCTCTTCATCTGCTGGCTGATGCTCAAAAATCATCAAATCACTCAGTGGCAAGGCAGCACTGAAAATCAGCCTCATCTATGCAGCTTTGCTCTTCTGTGGGGCGTCAGTTATTCCCAATTTGGCTGCTTTGGTGTCTCCCTGGTATTTCAACAGTCCCCCTATCTCCAATGCATGCCCCACCCACCTAGATGTCCCTGTCCTGATATTTGGCTAGATAAAAGTTATAATATTTTATCTCAAAGAGGAAGTTTACATAAGCATAAACAAGTAATACTTTTGTCCTTTTTCAGATCTAAGCATCACTTAATTTCTAATATGATCTTTTTGATGTATGTTTTTAAGTTTAACTTTGTTTAAATTTTTACTTATCCTATTGCTATTGTTATTTTTCTAGCCATTATTCTTACTTATTCATCATTGTATTAGACATTATAAGAAAGAAAACAAAAAGATAAAAGGTATAGAAATCATCAAGGTAGAATAAAACCCGGATTTATTTGCAGATAGCATGACTGTGTATATAGAAATAGCAAAAATACCAGCTTTCCTATTTCTTTTTTTTGGTTAATTTTGTTTAAAAAATATAGAATTACTAAGTTAAATTGTAGAAGTTGCCAAATACATGGTCAGTATTAAAAAATAAAAACCAATTGTTTTTTTATTTACTATTAATGATCAGTTGAAAACTAACTGTTTCAATAGTATGTTTTCTGTCACTAAGTCAAATATGATTAACAATTTTTCTGTGGCATCATTTGCAATTACTGTATAATGTTCACTTAATCTTTATTATTGTTTTCTGTAATTAAATTATAAATAACATATGAATAACTTTGACATACACAAATCTTAGAAAATATCTCTGATTTATTTTCTTGGAGGAGTTCATGATTAAAAATATACAGTTTTATGACTTTGACCACATATTGTTTTTCTGCCATGCTAGAATTGAGGAGACATTTTCACTTTTTAGCACTAGTGGATTAAAGCCTCCATTTTCCTGCATCCCAATCAGCAATCTTTCAGTCATTGTCAATTAGTTAGGCTTATATTTGTATCTTTAATAGCAGTAGTGATAAGATTTCATGTGCTATTCAGATATTCCTTTTGTGATTTCTGTTTTTTATATTTAGCGTATGTTTAAGGTTTTACTTTTGCTGCTGATTTCTATGTGGTCTCTAATTAAAGATTTTTTCCCTTTTCTAAACTATTGTTCTGCCAGGAGTTTTTTAATAATTATTTTCTTTTTAAATTTTCTGTTCGTTTTTAATTTTGTTGATAGCATTTTTTAATTATTAAAATTCATTTTAGTTTTTAGAGATAGTGGAAGTTTAAAAAAAAATCGTACAAATAGTAAAGAATTCCTCTATAACTCCGCCCCCCCCCACACACAGTTTCCGTGTTAGTAACACTTTGCATTAATATGGTAGTTTTGATACAATTGATGAAACAATTTTATTAATTATACTAATATGTGTAGTCCTTAGTTTACTTTATGGTTTACTGTGTTGTAGTTTTATTATTTTAAAAAAATTAATTTAATTGCATTGTTTTCAGATGAAGTGGTTTATGAAATGCATATCTGAAATCTGAAGAAAAATAAATTACATTAGAGAATATGATTTTTTCAAAGTTGTCTGTGTTCTCCTAAATAGAATGCATGCTCTAGCATCTCTGGTTCAAGTGAGCTGTATGTGACACTAGGTCTCATTAGGTCTGTAAACTATAAACATATGTTTAGAATTGCTTATAAATACCTAGCAGATTGAAATTTCATCAAAATTTATCAAAATACTAATTACTATTGTTTTTTAAATCTTTAGGTGTATTTTTTCCTGCATGAATATATGTTTTAGCTTTCTTTTGCTTAATACTTGCCTAAGAAAACTTTATACTTTTCCTTCAACCATTCATAAACTTTCTGGTTTAGATTTTCTTTTTAAAAATAAACTGCTGTGGAGGAGTGAATGTAGGTCAAGCAGTTGAGTGCCCACCTCCCACAATGAGCAAACAAACGAGGAAGCCAAAACAGGTGAGCCAATGTGGCTCAGTAGTTGTGTGCCAGCCACCTGCATAGGAATTCCCAGGTTCAATCCCCAGTCCCATACAAACAAACAAACAGAAAAATTGCTGTATTTTTTATCAAGCTTGATAATTGCTGTCTTTTAACAGAAAGACTATATATAGATTGTGATTACATGCTTGAATTTGCTTCTATTGTCTTGTTTTAGCTTTCTATTTGTCCTACCTTGCTGCATTATTTATTTTTAATTTTCGCTCTTATCTTTAATATAGAATAAAATTTAATTTTTTTCTCATTTCAACATTTCCACACTTTGTTGGACCTTTATTTTTGTGGCTGCTGTACATTTTAGCATGCATTTTCCAGTTGTAGAATAGGACACATTTTCTATTTCCCCTAGCTGCCATGGTAATCAGTGGTAATCTGATGGTTTTGATTTTGATAATGGTAGCAGTTATTGAAATAAGAAGTTTAAGGGATGAAGTGAATAAAGGTTTCATATGAACAGTAATTGATCATGTGACACAGTTTCAAAAATGGACTCCTTTCTTTCAGTAAGGATGGTTAGTTTCTGAGTGTCAGAACCAAGTGGCAGCAACTAACTGCTAAAGACATGGTAGCCCAATTCTATTTATAGTGGATCCAATGGTTGTATAGTTCCACTCTATGTTGATTCTTCATTTCCAAAGTCTTAATTAAAATAGACATCCTTGATGACTGGTGGACTGTTCACATTGGCTCCTTGATTGATAAAGTACTCAAGTATAAGCCTACAGAAAATTATTTTCCTATCAGGATAGTGTTGCCAAAAACAATTTTCCCTCTCCAAGAGAAATGCAGAGATTGCCCCCACCATCATAACTTAAAATTTGCAGTGGTATAAATTTCTGTAAAACACTCCATTAAATTCACTGATTTGCTCTTAAAAGAAGATGGATAGACCATGTACACTGACACTGAGTATTTGTTAATTAATTAGGTGATGACTTCAAAAGAGGTCCTGTTTCAGATGGGGTAAACTGACTGAAAAATTTCTATTAGTGTGGATACAGTGTCATAGGTTATATCAGTGTACTTCCTCTCAAGTTAAAGTTGTTGTAGCTACCTCTGAAAAGTAAGCTCAATGCTTGATGAGCCTTTTTAACTTTAGGGGCAACATATACAGTATTTGAGTTGGTTCTCTGGTATATAACTGATTTTGAATGAATCTCAATGCAAAATAAAATTCTACATGTTTAGGCTGCAGTGAAACCTACTTTGCAATTTGGGTCTTACAACCGAAAGATCCAAATAGGAAAGTATATAGAGCCTCTGTAAATCTCCATTAGGAGAATCATCATGTGCATGCCTAAGATTTTACAGCAAAATTTTAAGATTCTCTGCAGATAATTATTCACATATTGATTTTAAAAAATATCTTATCATGTGTATTAGTCAGCTAAAGGTGTGCTGATGCAAAATACCAAAAATCTGTTAGCTTTTATAAAAGATATTTATTTGGGGTAGAAGCGTACAGTTACCAGGACATAAAGCCAAAGTTACTTCCCTCACCAAAGTCTTTTGCCACATGTTGGAGCAAGATGGATGCCGACATCTGCAAGGGTTCAGGCTTCCTCTTCCTCTTAAGGCTTTGTGGTCCCAGCTTCTCCCCAAATCAGCTTTAGACTGGGATAAGTCTCATCTCTCTACCTGGGCTTGTTTCTCTCTTGGTTCAGCTGCTCTTCTTTATCCACAAGGCCAGGTTCAAACTGTCAGGCAAAGAGCTCATCTCTCTTTCCAGGGCCTCTGCTGTGTCTAATGGAGCCTTCTCTCTTACTTCAAGTATCTGCTTCTCTGTATATTTACTTCCAGGGCTTCAGGATCAAAACTCCAGTTTCCCTTCTCTGTGGTGTGGATTCTTTGTGAGTCCTGTTCCCCAAGGGAGCAGGGACTCAGTGTCCTACTGATGTGGCCCAATTGAAGCCTTAATCATTATTTAATCAAGTAAAAGTAAAACTTCTGAATCCAATATAATCTAATATGCCCAGAGGAGCAGAGCAGTTTTCAAACATAATACAATATAAATTTTTGGGATTCATAACCAATATCAAATTGCTACAAAATGACATAAATGTGTGATGGAGAATGATCATCTAAACAAAGGCATCAAATGTTCATATTGTGTGTACTGATCATTGTGATCTCAGGGTATTCTTTTCCACCAAAGTATGGGGGTTGTTTAGCATCAGTGAAGACTCTATTTAAAATGGTATGATAGAGGCTGGGTTTGAATAAGTCTTATAGGCACAAGAACATTGCATGAGAATCTCGAAAGATCATCTTCTTTCCCACAGTCAACATCTGGCCTAATGGGAAGTTGACTGAAGAGGAAATATAGAATTATGTTTATTTACATTTATTTCTACATGAAAATATGGTGCCAACTGAAAGTAGTATGCTGTAGCATTAAAGCTCCAAACATAAATGTTCCTAAAGAGACAGGAGTTAAGGAATATTCCCTCAGTGAGCAAACCTCAACCAGTGGATTGCGGCTGTCTACTTTCTTTAGAGTAAGAGATGGATCTATTCCAATTCATGGAAGTTGGAAAGAATTTCACTGAATAGTCAGGGATTTGGAAGGCCTAGGGTGGAAGGTTAAGTGATAAGGGCATGTGGTAATAATGTGTGTAGATGGACTTACTGGACAAAGTGTGTAACTATCTTAAACTTACAAATGGCCACCAAAGGGTGTTCACTAGAGAGAAGTTTCTCAAAAAATTGTAGACTAGATTATATGTTTTCTAGATATCATTCATCATCTTATATCAGCCTCCCAAATTCTTACATGGTAGTTCAAGAATAAAATGGCCAAGATAGCAAGAATGAAGATCATTGCAAGGATAAATTCCCTGACCAAGGTCAATCTCACTGATGCTATCACTGAGTGCAAATTGTTGTAAATATTGTGGTTGTATAACAACTCCAAACTTAGTGATGTAAAACAACCAATTAATATGTTCATGGATTCTGTAGATCAGGAATTTAAATAGGATATAATGTGGTCAGCCTGGTTATGCTCCAAGATATGTGTGGGCTCAAGTGGAAGACTCTAAGTCTGAGGGTGAATCACTATCTGGAAGCTGAAATCATCTAGAAGGATATTCACTCATATGTCAAGAAGTTGTTATAGGTTATGGACGGGGACTTCAGCTGGGCTAAGGGTCATGAAAACCCTCATGTGGCCTCTCCATATGGCGTCTCTGTATGGACTAGTTTGGGTTTCTGCACAGTATGTCAGCTAGGTGTCAAGAGCAAGAACCTAAGAGAGCAAAGTGTAATTGTACATTTTTAGTACTTATTCTTGGAATTTTTAAGAGTTTATTTCTGCTGTATTATATTTGTCAAGTCAGATCTATGCAGGTACAAGAGATGAGAAATATAGATATGGTAAACTTTGGAAATCAAGATGGAATATCCAATACATATCATCTCTCAGTGGGAGTATTCAGTCACTTGGTGGTAAGTTGATTGCACTGAAAATCTGCCATCATGAAGGAACAGAATTTGTACTCATAGAAATAGACACTTCTTCTGGATAATATTTGGATGGATTTACCTTTTCTACTTATAATGCATGTAGTAACAATATAATCCATGAGCTTATAGAAATCCTTGGAACTCAAATATTTATGTTACTCAGACATCATTGAGTCTGATCAAGTACATTATTTCACAGTAAAAGAAATGTGGCAGTGAACACAGGAACAAGGAAATCACTGGTCTTATCATGTACCCCATTAATCTGTAGTGGCTAGTGTGATACAATAGTGTAATATCTTGCTGAACATTTAAGCACCGATTCAGAGAAAACACCTTGAAAATCTGTGGCTTTATCTTTAAGGAAGAATTGTCAAATAAGTAATGTTGCTTCTTCCATATCCAGAATAAACAGTTAAGGGAATCAAGGTATCTAAGTGCAAGTAACTCCTTTTACTATTACACTAAAAACACATTTACTGAACATTTCCTCTCGCACTAATTTCAGCTCAGATGGTTTGTGGCCATAGTTACAAAGAGGTTATGCTTTCATCAGGGATTGCAGCAATGATTTTATTGAATTGGTAACTGAGAATGCCATCTGGTCAATTTGGGCTCCTCATGCCTGTGCTATGCCAACAGACAAACAAGGCAATATATTGATTGCTACTGACAAAGGAGAAATGTGGTTGTTTGTAACAATGAGGGAAGATTTGACCAGTATATTCAAACCAGGAAATTCTCTTACGCACCTATTATAATTACCATGGTGAAAATTAAATATTAATGAAAAAATAAAGCAACAAAAATTGTTGCACCATTGAGAACTGAGACATTCAGAAATGAAATTTTGTTGACTTATTGATAATAAATCCCAAATAACTGAATATCAGTCTGAGAGCAAAGAGAAAGTGGTATAGAAAGTTGAAGAAATAAAGATTTAAATATCAACTTAAACCTTATGACCAATTTCAGCAAAACTGTTGTAATAATGAATACTTTCCTTTAGTTGTTAGAGTTATATAAATATGTATGTGGGTATACAAATATAATTGCTTAAATAGGTGTAAATGAATGAAATGCAGTTTTCTTTCTTATTATTTCATATAAGTCATTTGTTTTTCATAGATAAATTTATAATCTAACCTTTAAGCTACAGATTATCAGGTAGTATTGTAACATAGTAGAAAAACAAGTAATATTTTAATTAATTTATACACAGTTATCTAAAAAGACATTGAGACGGTTGTGTTTCTTTTAATGGTGAGATTCAGAATATATTTGTAGAAATATCTTGTTTGGTGGAAGTGGGAATATGTAATTATTTAATTAATGATTTTCAATATGTATAGAAGAAGGTTTGTAAATGCTGAGTAGCCAAGTAAGTAATATGTTTCACTCATTTATTTATTGACCTCAGCCAAAAATTCACCCTTCTATGTTTTGCTCTGTGATCCTGGAACTTAGAGCAAATAAACTACATTTATCCTCTACCAGATGCACTCTTATCAGTTTTTCCCAAATGGTGTGCAAGAGAAGGGAGAAAAGACTTCCTATGTTTAAGTAAGATAAGTACATGAATCAGTTATGTGATAAAAATGGAAGAATAATGAGCAAGGGAAAATTACCTTGTAATTTGAAATTCGAAACTGCCCATTCAAGAATGTTATGGGCCAGTGGGAAAACTCCACTTTGTATATCATTCCAGATCAATTTTAGGGCTTAGAGTTGCATATTTCACAAGGCCTAGAGTGAAATTTAGAAATGCCTTTCATACGAGTTACTTCCTTTCCAAAAACCATTGATGGCACCACACTTTCCTCAAAGCATTCTTCATCTCCAGATTTCTCAGAGTATAAATAAGAGGTTTCAACAAGGGGGCAATGATGGAGTAGAAAAGAGCAAACACTTTATCTTCCAGAAAAATTATGGGTTGTCTAATGTAAATAAAGAGACCAGGCACAAAAAATAACACCACAACTGTCATGTGAGAATTGCAAGTGGAAAGAGCTTTGCTACAGCTTTCTGCAGGGTAAGCCCTGATGGTGTATAATATCAGGAAATAAGATACCATCACAATCACAAAAGACACCAAAGCAATCATATCTGAATTCACGATTAAGAAAAGACCAATTCTGTATGTGTCAGTGCAGGCCACTTTCAGCAAAGGAAATATATCACAGAAGTAATGATCTAGCTCATTGGGACCACAGAAGGGTAAGAAGATGGTGAGAAGAAACTGACTGGCAGAGTGGACCAATCCTCCAGAATAACAAGCTATGATGATCGCATTACACCTCTACCTGCTCATGATGACAGTGTAGTGCACGGGCTTGCAGAGTGCCACATAGCAATCATAGGTCATCCATGTGAGGAGAAAGTGCTCAGTGCCTCCAAGAAGGTGGATAAAAAACTGCTGTATCGTGCAGTTACTGTGCGAAATGGTCTTCCTTTCTGCCAATAAGTCAGTCATTAATTTGGGTATCACTGTGGATGTGTAGCAAAGGTCGCAGAGTGAAAGTTAATTAAGCAAGAAATACATGGGTTCATCAATTAATTGAGTGTATGAGATAGAAATCATTAAGATCAAGTTTCCCATCCAAATAGCAATGTAACATATTAAAAAGAAGACAAAACAGAGTATTTCTACATGCTTGTTTTGGGAAAGTCCCAAGAGAATAAACACAGTGACAATATTCCTTTTTTCCATGGTACAGTGTTGTAAAAATGCATTAGAGTTGACTGAAAAGACATAATTCATAAATCAACATCAGAAAAGTTTATGGATAATATGTCTTAGAATGTACATATCATGAAACAATGGTTGGCATGATTCCAATGTTTCAGAAAATAAAAATCTAATATTTAAAAAAATTCATGAAGATTACCATAACTCTTTCTGAGCATTTTGTTAAATCTTGACATTAATAAACATATATGCATACATATATCCAATTGAAAACCTTTAAAAAATATTATTTAGTGCGAATATTCTCGCTGACCTGATTTTGTAATAATCAGGGTAGGCTAAACATGTGCTATATTAGAAACCATGCATGTGTCCGCAGACCTAGTTTTTCTCCCAAGTTCTGGTTTTTAGAATGCTGGTGATAAACCAAGCCTGATTTATTATATGACTATCCTGTATAGGAAAAGACTGTAACTTTGGGTATCTTTGGTCAACTTTAAGAGATATAGCAGGGGGACAGATGTGGATCGGATGGTTGGGCATCCATCTCCCATATGGAGGGACCTGGGCTCTATCACTGGGACCTCTTGGTAAAAATTAATAAAAGAAAAATGCAGAAGGTGCATGGGCCACCAGGCCCCGGGCGCGGGTGACTGTCAGGCCCCGTGTGTCAGCACGTCACCAGGCCCTGTGCATGGGTGAGCCATCAGGCCCCGTTCGTGGGTGGTCATCAGGCCCCTTGTGTGGGTACACCACCAGGCCCTGCAAGCAGGTGAGCTGCCAAGCCCTGTGCACAGGTGAGCTGCCAGGCCCCCTGTGCAGGTGAGCCACCAGCCCCTGTGAGCCATGCAGCAAGATGATGACGTAACAGGAGAGTAACACAAGGGAGATCCAAAATGAGACACACCGAAAAACCAGGAAGTAAGGTGACACAGGTGGTAGGACACCTCTCTCTTACATTGGAGTTTTCAAAGATTGAATCCAAGTGAAAACTGGAGGAGAAGGATGAGAAGAAAGGGCAAGAAATGGACACAGAAATTTGTCCAGTGAATGGAAACAAAAACAGCGGGCAGTAAAAATGGATAAAAGTAAGTAAATAAATAAATAAATCCTTAAAAAAATGTATAGGGGAGGAAGATACAGACTATAGTTAGTTGTAATACTTTGATGATACTCTTCATGATTTGTTAACAAATGTTTCACAATGCAGTGTGTTTGTGGGGGGCGTGATGTATGGGAGCCCTGTATGATGTTATGCATGTTGGTTTTGTAAGTTCATGATGTTTACTGAACAATTATAGTTTATGTATATTTATGTATGAATGATATACTTCACTAAATTGTTTAAAAAATACTATTTAGTAGCAAACTGCCAAATCGAATTTAATATAAAATTAATTACTTGGAAAAGAATCGGACTCTTGATATGTTACAAACTCAAAATTTGTTAATGATACAAGTATAATTATTGCTATATTTTTGCTTAACAATGTAAAAGCAAATGCAAACTTTTAACTGTGTGCACTAGTGTAATTTATGCTGTCTAAAAAATTAGGTAAAAATTAAATGAAAAATTAATGTAATGATATATATTTAATAAATGGAAGGAAAAATCTCTGAAAAGCAAATGTAATTTGTTTGACTAATTTTTTTTTATTGTTTACTTCTTTCTTAATTATTGTGACAGTAAAATGCTGACATTTTATAATAAAAATGTATTTATTTCTAAAAACATTTCAATTACAGTCATATACTTAAATAAAAATACAGAATAAAACTAGTTGAAACTAAAAGGAGCATAAGGCAGTTTACCTTTGCCCTTGACTCCACATACCATATTTTTATGTCAATTTACTCTCAGTGGTTTGAAATGGAGCCTGCATTTCTGTATTATATTATCATACAATACATGCTTTTTCCAAAATACCTAAGATCCTGACACTGCAAAATAAAGAGAAAATTTTCTGCAAAGTTTGTGGGAAAAGTTTATGGACAGAAAAAGAATTGCCAAGTGGGCTCTAGTATTTAATTATATACAATGTATGAAGTTGTGTAGCAATCACTTAATTCCTGAATTTAATTTATCTCCATAAATTGGGAAACATGTCTGGACTTTGTCGCAATACGGTTGTAGCCTAAATTCAATAAATGACCATTGCTTTATAACCACAGAAATAAGGTTGACTAGTTCTACCAAATTATTTTTCTAACAGTTATTAAGAACATTGTCCCATAACTCATTTCTCCTATAAAGAAAATGAAATTGCAGCAGTTTGCAATCATTTTCAGCAGGAAGAAAACTGAGGTCTATTAGTCAAATGCACCCATATTAAAGAGAAAGGATTTTAATTAAAAATAAAATATCGAATGAATAAGTGTGCTTTGAATCTTGATTGTTTGTTTTTTTAATTATTATTATTTCAATAATGAAAATGCTCTAAAATGATTGAAGTGATGCATGCGCAACTATGTGATTATACCGAATACCATTGATTATACACTTTGGATGAATATACGTTTTATTAGTATGTATCAATAAAATTGATTTGTGAAAAATGTACTTTGAATCTCTTCATCGTTCAGCAAATATATTAATCCAACATGATTTATTTTATGAAAATATAGTCAGTAAATTTGAGGCTTACCAGTGTTTCAGTTAACTTAGTTTGAGTCTCAACACTGATGGAAAAA
>JAQZBX010073039.1:0-14980 GCA_029593785.1 Cabassous unicinctus | reverse complement strand
GAGTTCTTCAGTTTTCCTTTTTGGAACAGGAAATAAGATTATTGGTTTGGGTTGCAAAGAGGATGGAGGAAGGCTAAGAGAATCTGGGGGACTGGAGAAGAAATAGAAGGAATAAAATGACACCTCCCCCCCGTGCTGGCTCCCACAGCAGGGTGGAGAGCTAAGAAAGAGGTGAGGTGAAGCAACCTCCCACTGCTTCTCATGAGGGAGGAGGAGCAGAAGGGCAGACTGGGCACCTTTTGGTGACTATAACCAAAAGTCACCAAAACTTTGGTTTGTCATTTAAATGTGTGATATAGGAGAGACCCTTGGGCACCACCAAGAAATAGGCGGGGTAGAGAGATGCTTCTGCAAACCTAAAGCTTCTGTATGGACCGGTTAAGGCAAAAAAAATCAAAAGTGGATTATGACATTAACATGACTTTATTTGGAACCAAAGGCTGGTGAGGCTTGGAGAAAATTAGGTAAACAGCTGAATTCCCGAATTGTGCCAAAACGCAATTCTATCGTCCATCAACGTAAAAGTCAAACTACCTCCAGTGTGTATTTGAATTGGATATAAGAAAGCCTCACAAAAAACGCCCTTGTCGCATGGCCCCTGGTGATACCAAAAGAACATGCACTGGACGGCTCTCATTTCTGAAAGGGGCTTCTGTTGCCTTAGATACATTTTGATAATCAAAAGCCCTAAGAAACAGTTAGTGCCTTCTGCAGAAATATTCTAAATACTAAAAACCGGGTAAATGAGTAATGTTCTAAATAAGTGGCACATAGCTCATACTGAAAACATAGGACTTACATTCTTCTTAATCTTATTCTTGATTGTTTCAATCACCCCAGCCTCTTCACTTTCACACAGCTTTTCTGTAGTTTTTAAGTCATCACATGCCAACTGCATCTTTTCTTCCTCAAATGTCATCATGGCATTCTTCCAAGAAAGAAACAGGAAAGAATGAATGAATCAGTAAGTGCCAGAAAATTTAGGCCATTTTATTACAATAAAACTAGGGGAAAAATTACTTAAAAAGTTTTTGTTGCAAAAGAATCGGACTACTCTAACATACCCTATATACATCTTAAAGAAACTATGATCTCAATATAAAATAACAATATACCTCTATTACACCAGCATGAAAAAAAAAGGTAATAAATGTCCTTGTAATTACTGTTCTACAGGGGTTTTTTGGTTATTAAATACAGTAACAAAACTATGATTTCTGACTGGCCTATTCAATTCAGTTTTATTAGTGTCTTATTCAAAAGCCAACTCTGCCCACACATGGGATCCTGGGTCCATTAAGTACCCTGCAGAAATTCTAATGAAACAAGAGACAGTAGGTGATCTTTGAAAATCAATCTTTTCATGAACAGCAATTTCGATGAGTTCACTTACAAAGAATTCATTTTATATTGTTGATAGTTAAAAATTTCACTGACAGCTTGCTTCCAGGTACCTGATCCTTATAGATTTTTCAGATCCCATGTGACCCAGGAAGGGGGGTGAACCCTTCTCCACTAAAACCCTGCTACTCTGACCCAGTGGGAGAACTGACGTTCCTGAGCAGTGTCTACAGGGGCAGGGATTGCGTAAGGGCCAAATGAGCCTGGGATCTCGGCACTCTAGATCTCCTCGGTTTCACTCAAACCCACTTTTCCCTTTTAACCAAACCAGACCACTGCCATCTTTGTCCAAGCCTCCCTGCCATGCTCTTCTTCCCCACAAGACCCCCAGTCAAGACCCTTTGGTCATGCCTTCTTCACAGCCCTTGTAGCCCTTTGGGTACTAATTTTATGGTCTCACTGGATGCTGGCCTATTCCCCATGACTGGTGCTGCCAGGCTGCATGCCACGGCCCGATGCCGACATCTCTCTACAGAGGTCCAAACTCAGACCTTTTCCCCCATCCCCACCCTCCTCTAATGACCCTAAATACAGTTTCACTTTTTGGAGAGCTTCTCAATTACATTTTTATTCTAAAAAGGATTTGGCTGGAGAAAAAGATAATACTCTAGAAGTAAGGTATAAGCAATTCATTTTCTTAAATTAGGGGAGACAGGTTCTCTAATGGATGCTGATTAATAGACAAAAATTTTAATTCAGTCTTAAACTCTAAAAAATCTTCTACTATAATGCATTCTACCAGTAGTTAATACCTCATACTTTGTATACTTATTTCCTCCATGCCAAACCCTTTCCCCATATCAACTCACCAAAAAACTGACAAAGCTGGCTCCAAAACTCATTAATGGGCTATGATTTCTGTTAAGGAAACAAAATAAAATTATTTTTTATTATAAATTTATTTTTAAAGCATTTGAAACATCACAGTCACCATATAATCCTAATAACTGGATAGAAGAAATTCATGTCTTCAAGCAGATTAAATTACCCTAAGGAAAAATGTTAGAGAGACAAGGTGGGCCATGGCTCTATCTTCCGGAATAGAACATGCCTATTATTCTTCAAAGCAAGGTAAGCAAAGTTAAATTATAACATAGACTGCTTTAGTAAACTTAATTATAGCTATCAAAGAGTTGAGAGTTAACATAAAGATGGTAAAATAATCTTATATCTGCAAGAACAGGGCCAAAGGAAGATGAATAATATTCATTTCTGTCAAGCAAAACTTGTACAAAACTTAATGCATAATAAATAAGTATAATTTCCAGAGTAGATAAGACCTCACAAACTCACTTATCCCATCCAAAGAACTTTAAGAATCGCTCCCTAGAGTTTGTCAGTCACTCCCTCATTGTGATAAGCAGTCATAATCCAATTTCATTCATGAGACGATAGTGAAACCAAATCTAACCAATTCCAATTCAGTTTAAAGACTATACAAATACAAACTCTCTGCTTTAATTTCAAGAATAGCATAAAATCCAGATCTTTATCTTTCAATTTGTCCAGGGAGATGGTTAGAAAGAAGAGCTATGATCTGGAAATTGTACTAAAAGGAAAGCAGGTTACAGTTGCCTTCTTAAATGAAAAGCACTATGCTGATTTCTTTTATTTTATTTTCTGTTATTTTTTGGCTTATACTGATTTTTGATTATGCAAATATACGGTCACTATTCAAAAAAAGCCATGTAACAATTTAGTTCCCTTTGGACATTTATTTAGGTTTATCCAGAGTGAGAGGATGTGTGTGTAAGTGCTTGTGGGTCTAGACGTGAGAACGTGCACATCTCTGTGTATATGGACCCAATGCTCAGATGAACAATCTGTGGTGTTCATATATGTATCTGGCCCATCCCAATATATCCTTGGGGAAAACTGCTGGAGGTAGCATTGCTGAATCAAAGGGTATGCATACTCATTCTTCTCTTGGAGTGGTGTGTGTGTATGTATGTGTGTGTGTGTGTATATGAGGGAGGAGAGGGAGGGGGAAGGAGATACCAGGGACTCAGTTTATTAGGAATGTTAGTCTTCTGCTACAATGTTTTTAAACCTACTTGATACCTATCTAAATTCTACAGTTAATACGATTTTATTTACCCACTTAATAGGATACTTCAACATACAAAGAAAGAAAAATAAAAAGGCGGGGGGGGGAGGTCAACTCACTTGTAAAGAGCCCCAAACAGCACTCATACCTATAAACCTAGCTCAAATAGCCTATTGTGAAGTCTCTGTCCTCCCTATCCTTGGCACCAACCAGATGTTACTTTTTACCATTCCCTAGCACTACACAGACATGCCATTATAGGCGCCCACTCTACTATAATTTTGTTTGCATATCATCTCCCCCCTCCAGAATGCCATTTCCCGCCTCTTATCCATCATCATGCCTTACACAGAGCAGGTGTTTAACAAATATGAATTGGTGAATGAATGAACAAATGAACGGCATAGACTTCTATCATTAAGGAGCAGATACCTTGCAGTCAAGTTCTGACAATTACAGCTTTTCTCTTCTTTTTTTTTTCTTTTTCCTTGCTTACATGTTGACCACTGTGCCACTAGAGAAATGAAAGAAGCTGAAACTAGGGTCTACCAGTGTTGCTACCTTTGCTTCTTGGTCGTACCTAAAATTAGGTTTCTGAGAGCCACGTCGATTAATTATTCATGCCACCCTAGCCTAGCCTTGATACTTCACATACCATCTCGTCATTTAAGTGAAAACAAAATTCAGAAACGAGCCCAATGGAAATATTTCTCTCTCCTTGAAGTACTGTATCTTTACCACCCCGCCTCCCCAGAGCCCCTGGGTACATGAGGTGGGAAGTAATGAAGTGATCAACGAGCAGGTGGCTCTCCTCTCAGGCCCCATGCTAGGAAAGCTTAATCTAACAAGGTTCACTTGTTTAGCTCAATTAATTGTTAACTCTACATACTTCAAGTAATCCTAAATGAATTTACCTCATCTTAATCAATTTTGGCCCATCTGTGTGCCCACAATGTTACTTTTGATGTATGGAAGTCTTCCCAAAGAGTCAAAGGATCATTATATCAAAACCAATGCTAGTGGAGTGAAGAGGTTCCTAGTTCATGTCAACATCTGGCAATGGCCAAAACAAGAGGGGACTGGGGATGTTATGTAAAGGTTTAGTACAAGGGTGCACCAAAGATATACATAATAGGGGGTAGAGGCAGTGAAAAACCACCTAGTGGAAGACTTCTTTAAAAGAAAGGAGGATAGAAAATGTATTTACTTATAATGAAAAAAGATGATTACTATTAATATTGGAATGATGAAAACACTAATAATGATTGAGTTGATGAATACACAACTATGTGATTATAATACCTAATACCATTGATTGTACACTTTGGATAGATTGTATGCTTTATTAATATGTATCAATAAAACTGATTTTAAAAAAACAATGGTGGGATAAACCATAAATTTAAAAAATTGTGAGTACCTCAAAGGTAAGGAAGGGAACAGGGAAGAAGAAACAAGGATAGAAATGAAAATTTTTGTACATTTGACTTTGGAACAATGTAAATACTGTTCATAAATTATAAGAAAATTAAAATGCAATACTACAATCCCTAAAAATCAAAAGTAAAATGAATTAACTGTACCTAAATGCAAATCCATTTGATAACATAACCACACATAGTGGAACTACTCTAAGTGACTTTAAAACAATATCATTTGCCAGTGCATGCCTATTATGGGATACCCTAAAAACAGACCCACCGAAACCTGCCAAAAAATCTTAACCTGTTTTTGGTACTCACATTCTTGCTGGTCAAGTTGGTCTAGTTATTCCAAGGCTGCTGGGAATATAGTTTATAATAAAACAAATGAGCAGTTATGCTGGTGTTTCTGTGCCTCAGAGAAAGGAAGATGCCCAGAGGACTAACGGAAAGAGTTGATACCAACTCATTTGTAATATATTTTTAAAATACGTATTTCCTAGTTCTGTTCATGGAAAAGCCTAGAAACAATGACCACCAGTAGCAATAAGCACCCCTAGTATCCCCTCTAAATCAAATAAGTAAAAGAAGAAATGGCTTATTTCAGGTCAGGGGAAGAAATGTTCAAGATGAAGCAGAAAAACAAATAAATTTAAAATATATATGAAGGTCTTGAAGAGGTTCCCACTAGCCAAGGATGAAACAGTTTGACCAACAACAAAGGCAAAAACAGCAATGATCTGAAATACCAAATAAGTTTAAATCATGAATTTCATAATGATACTTTTAATTAAAAATTTAAAAACTCTGGAGGTGCCTAGGAAACCAACTCAATATTTTGAGAACTGACATAAAGGGGAAATTTATCCTGCCCTTTCTCTATAACTCAGAATAATTAATGATGAGAGGAGGTTTCTCTTAACAGAATTACCCTGGGCTAATAAATGAAAACCAAATGACAGAATTAGAGTAGCACCATTTGGCAGCCCCAAACGAATTAATGGATATAGGCAATGATGAAGGCAGGGGACAGAGGAACATATTAAACACCACCATGGTGATACAACCAGCACAATCGAAGCTGTGGGAAATTCTACAGAACAAAGATCCCAGTTTCTTCAACGATAGTTTAAAAAAAAAAAAAAAGTATAAGAAAAAAAGAGACTGAAAGGGACCCTCTAAAAGACATTAAACAATAGAAACATGTTAAGAGGCACAGAACAAATAAATACGCATGTATACATATATACACACATATACATAACACATTTATACACATACCACCAACAATCAGAAAACTAAATTCAAAAATTACCATTCCCAATAGCATCAAAAATTATATATCTAAGAAGAAAAATCTAACAAATACGCAATCACTCTACACCAAGAAATGAAAACATTGCTGAGGGATATTAGAGATCTAAACCAGGTTTTCTCAACAACAGCATTACTGACATTTTGGGCTGGATAATTCCTTGCCGTGAGGGCTTCCATGCATTATAGGATGTTAAGCAGCATCCCTGCCCACCAGATAGCAGTAGTACCCCCACTCCCCACCCCCAGTGAAGACGTGACAACCTAGGTGTCTCCAGGCATTTCCAATGTCCCCTGGGGGGGGGGCAATATTAGCCCTGATTGTGAACCACTCCCCTAAATAAAGAGATGTACAATTCTTATGGATTAGAAGACTCAATACCGTTAGGGTGTTACTTTCCCTTAACTTGAACTATAGATTCAATGCCACCCAAAGCAAAATCCCTGCTGGATGTGTGCATGGGCATTTGTGCACAATGAAAAACTGAATGTCAAGTTTATATGAAAAAGCAAAATATTTAGAATAGTTAAATCAAATCTGGGAAACAACAAAGATGGAGGAATTACATTACTAAATAAAGACTTAAAAAGAGGATTAGAAGTGGGTAGAAGTATAGAAAAACAAGATTGGCCATGATTTTATAGTTACTGAAGATGATGATTAGAACATGGGAATTTATTAAACTAGTCTATCTACTTTGGCATATGTATGAGATTTTCTAAAATAAAAAGTCTAAAAACAATCACACAAATAAAATGTTCTCCGAAAGAGAGAGTGAATTTTGATGAGAAGGTTTCTTATGGTCATTGCCATGGTTTGCTTTATGGAAATGAACTATCAGTAATAAAGCTGCTCTCAATTTCTCTTTGTATAACAGTCTCCTATAGGTAGACAAGGAAGTAATCGATTGCCTGTTCCTATATTCACCAACACTGCTATGGGGGAAAAAAATTAAGTTTCTCCAGGATATTAAAATTGGATTGATTGAAGATTTTGTTTCCTGAAATACAGTGGGAGGGTATGTATATATTGATTCCCAAAGAAATTTTTCCCTTTAAATAAATGGGCATAATTACTATAAAACAATCTTACTGGATATGCTTCTTTAATGCAATTTCATTCCCCAAACACAGTGGTGAATGGTTGGAATTTAAGCCTTTTATTGATTTTTATGGAAGTGTTCTATTCTGTACCTATTGTTGAATACTTAGAATTCTCCAAAATGACTCTTCTCCCTTTAAATGTGTGGGAAGATTGGGCCTTGTGGATTACAGTGGAAATCTGGACCACTTGAACCTAATCAGCCCATATCAGTTATCAGCATCCTTCACTGTTGCATGAGAGCCCAGATTTGAGGGCTTAAGAAAGAATCACATGAATTCACTCCTGCTGCTCTTAGTGGAGGCTGCATCTTTTCTGTGACCCATTGTGTTTTAAAAGTCACAGTGCCACAGGGCCACCTGAGTCAACACTTCACACAAGCAGCAGTCAAGGCAATATCAAAGGCTTCTCTAGACACCTCTGACCTTGACTTCAGAAACAGAACTTTTTTTAAATTTAACAAATTTTATTGAAACATTAAAAAGTATAAATCCATCCAAAGTGTACAAGCAATGGTATTCGGTATAATCACATGGTTGTGCATTCATCACTTCAATCATTTTTAGAGCATTTTCATTATTCCAGTAATAATAACAAAAAAACAAAAACAAACCAAAAAAACCTTATCACCTCTCAATCTCTGTATGCTTCCCCTTCTGTACTTAGCTGCTATTCTGTTTCCTTCTCTCTAGTATGTTTGTATTTATATTTTGTAAAACAGTCTTATATATGCAATATTTCCCATATTCATATTTCACATGAGGTTTCACTATGTTATACAGTCCCATGTTATAACTCCATGTTACATTTTTCAGGTTTCCTTCTAGTAATATACATGTCCTTAGACTTTCCCTTTCCACCACTGTCATACCCATATAATAGCTCTGCTAGTCACAAACTCCATGAGGTGCTCTCACCATTTCCATTCCTTTCCAAAGATTTAGATACAACCTTTTAAGTAATTCTGCACAGATTAACCCTCAGATTTCCATTCTCTACCCTCATTCCATTTTCTGGTGACCTATATTTTAGTTATTAACTCCTTGAGTTTATACAATAAATTTAGTTCATAGTAGCTCAATCATACAGTATTTGTTTGTCCTTTTGTGTCTGGCTGGCTTCACTCAACATAATGTCCTTCAGGTTCATCCATGTTGTCATACACAACTTTTGCCAGCAGGACAAATGGTAACCTCTGCTCTGCCTGGTATCTCCCAAACTGGGCTCTAAAGGGACAGTACTGGTTTAATACATCATTTTTTTTCTAAAAAATAAAGCAAAGCAATGCCAACAGAAGAAAGTGACATGTGCATGAAACTATTCACCACAGCATTATCCAGAATAGTGGAAAACTATTGACAATAGAAGTGTCTCAAAATAACCAAATAGAATATTATGACCTAGGAAAATGCCTCTGACAGATTTTAAGGTAAAAGCAAGAGTTCTGTGTACACTATGATTCCAATACATATGGACAATGGAAAATGGAACTATTTGTTGCAAGAGGCAATATGGTTAAGGGTGTTTTCTTCAATGAAAAGTGGGAGGGTGGGCAAATAGTCACAACTAAAACCTTTCTAATCATCATGTTTTAATACTGTCGCCAAAGTTTTCCCTAAGCAGAGATACTTTTTACAGAGGAAAATGCAGCATTTGAATCCAATGGCTTGTTCTAAGTACTCCCTGTGATTCACTTGTTGTCTTGATACAATTTTTCAACAGAATATATCATCCAGCCCAGAAGAATAATGGGACAATTGAACAGCAAGACAGTTAAATCCTGCAAACGTGGGAGTGGGCCAAGCCCTTAGTGCCCAGCTTTGGAGAGAACTGGCCCCAAAGAAGTAAAGGCAGCGACACTTGTATGAGTTCTCTTCCCAGGACCATCTCTTGCTATATAGTGTAAGTAAGATTTTAAATGCATCTACCTAAAAAAATAGCCAGGAAGATACCAAATAGAACCACACATTTTGTTATCTGAATTTAACTTTTTTTTTTTTTCTTTTTTAATAGTGAAAGCTTCCCTCTACCAGCCTGACTCTAACCCCCCTTCCCAAAAAATAAAAGGGTTTTTATAAGGAGTTTAATGAGGGTTGCGTTTAAAATAAAAACATGTGCTTTGAACATGCAGAAGTCCATTCTAAATAGAGAAAGCCTTGAAATTTCTAAGTTCCATGGGACTTTGATGAACCGTCTGTAGCCCTCACTTCCCTGTACTCAATCCTGCAGGGCTATAGGTTCAACTTTCAAGTGTCCCACATTTCAAGTTCTGTAAATTTGAGGACACTGTGGTAACAACAGGTAAGATTAATGTGGCTTTTCTAAAGTGAACTATATTTTCCCAAGTATACTGAACTTACTTTTTAACATCATTCAGAAACCAGAAGCTATTGTGGTAAGCTACTTGGAGGCCTCAGTCTGGATGTGAAGATGTTGCAGCAGTAATAGAAAAAGGAATGTCTGGTCTGCAGGTGTGAAAGGGCAAAAAAAAGCTCTTATCACCCATGAACTAAAGAGTCTGAAAGATTTCTCCCAACTCGTATAATGATAAGAAGGAAGAGCAGGGGTGTTTTTAGCACCCTGTTCATGTAGCATTCATTCAAACATTCATTTAACAAACATTATTAAAGAGAGAATCTACCACATGGAAAAATAAAATGGTTCAGAAGGGATGGGGAGAAAAACTCTAGACCAAAGATCCCTATCTTAGAAAGAAAAGTCTCCTATTTCCTTAGATAGCCAAGGAAAATGATATATAAAAACACTCATTTAAGAAATTTTCTTGACATGATTCACAATAGTTATTAAGAATATTTTTCAAAAAGAAAAATCTAATTCTGAAAGCATTTTAAAGGTACTTTATCTATTATATATGCCACGTATGCCACCACATATACCATCCCTAGAGGTTTCATGTATGATTGGAGAATGCCAGCAGAATGTTCCCTTTTGAATCCTGTTACAAATCAGGTTATAAAATTCATTATCTGTGTTTTTTTCCACAGCAATACCAGTGGCGCTATTCCAGGGGTGCTTAACCAGGGGTGCGTGAGCTTGAATTGAAATTCAAAGAAACATTATTCTTGTGGGGACATGTTGGTGCAGGTGTGAAATATTTATTAAATAATACACAGGGTAGTGTGGACTTAGAAAAGGGTCTGTGGTTTTCACTTGACTGGCAAAGGGGTCCGTGGACCATAAAAGGTTAAGAACCCCTGCTCTATCTCATTCTTTAAGTGTCCTCCTCCAACAGCCCTGAGAGGCAGGTACAATTACCTAGGGCCAACTACAAAGCCACTGTTCCACATCTCCTAATTAACCAAGATAAATTCCCAATTCTAATGTGCTTTCCTATAATACACAGGCCACTCTGAGCCTTGTCAGTGAAAAACCAAATGTCAGCTCTACCCAAGCCAAATGATTAGGAGAGTGATTAGGAAACCAAGCAAAAGCAGTACAATTCACCAAAAGTCAAAGAAATAGTTGAAGGTTTTCCAGGTCACACCATGCCTCCATCAAGAGTTATCTACAAGCCTACTATAAATTTTCTTTTAAACATCCCTACAAAGATATGTTTAAAGAAACAGGATATTTAATTTTAAAAATCACATATTCCATCATGACTAATGTTCGTTGGTTTAAAAGAAAGTAAATGAAAAGTGACTTTTCCTACATATAGGCCAATAGGAAAAATTCTAATGAATCTAGTTTTTTTTTTGGTATCGGGGACTGGGGATTGAACCCAGGACCTCATATGCGGGAGGCAGGCGCTCAGCCACTGGGCCAAGTCGGCTCCTCTGAGATGGGCTGGTTTTTACCTTTGTTTTGCTTGTGGTTTATTTCTGTCTTCTTTAGGAGGCACTGGGGACCGAACCTGGGACCTCCCATGTGGGAAGCAGGCACTCAACCACTTGAGTCACATCCCCTCCCCTGAATCTAGTTTTGTTTCTCTCATCCATTCAAAATATATTTGCTGAACAGTAAGCTCGTGGCAGGCACTGAAATAGAAGGATGGGCAAAAACACTGCCTGGTCTCCACAGAGCCCACACGGGCCTGCTTGGCAACTGGAAAGAAACATTCCAAAGGACCCTTTTGATAAATGATGGAAAATAGGTAAATGGTTGTTAATTTTATTCCCGAAGTCAATCCTAATATCCTTTTCCACCATATTTTTTGTGGATGAATGAGATCCTCTTGAACACCATATTTGATGAAATCTGGAAAAGGTTATTTGCCATCTTTGATTTCTTCTTCTTTAGCGATACTCCTTAAAAGGTTCTATTAATAAGCTAATAAGCCTCCAATTACTCTCTATCACATCACTATATTTTAATTCTCTGCAGAACACATATTACTACTTGTTATTTGTCTCCTTTATTTGTTTGAGTAAATGGAAGCCTCACAAGCATGAGGACCCAAGCTCCGAGACCCTATGACAGTGCTGGCATATTTACAGGCCCCCAGACAGGTCTGTTTAATAAGATTTTATATGTATCCACTTCAAAGTCCATACTTCACAACGACATATCATCTGATGAACCTTCCTCCACAGGGTAAAAAAAAAAAAAAAAAGTTACTGGCCTTAAGATATTAGTCAACCTAAACCCATTTAAAAAAATGTTCTTCCCCTAACAAGAAAGTGTTTATTAATTTTATCAGAAGACAAAAGCAGAGAATTTCATGGAGAGCCTCTATTCCTACTTTTTTGACACAATTCAAAAGGTGATCCTTGGGGGGCTTTTCACCTCACAGACATCCTATCTCTAAACGTACTCTCCACCAGTGTCAGTAATTTAGCCCATGAGTGTTTGATTTACAAGTGTTTGGAGTAGAACCAGCCTTCTGGTCAGACTTTTAACATTTGCCCACCCTTCTGGGAATACAGTCTGTGGGGTACCACCAGCCCAACACTGCAGGTCTGGGACCTTCTAGTCCTTGAGACCAGCAGCCAGGACACACTGTTCTTGCCCTGCAGCTCCTCTGTGTAGGGCGCTGGCATTTAGTGCCACTGTAGTTTCCTACTGTTTACTTTTGTGACGTTCACTGCTTGTGATGTGGCCTTGCATTGTATCAGAGAAACAGCCTTGTCAGTCGCCATCTGGCACCAAGAAGCTGCAGAAGACTCTCAGTGGAAGCACAGAGTTTGCAGCAGGGCATGGGAGGAGTTTGGGGCAGGCCGTGACCCTGGGTCTTTTCCCTACATAGGGACAGAATAAGCTGGAGCCTCATAGATCGGTTACTACAGCTTGAGGGTAGATAATGAGTCGCTCCCTAAAAAGCAAAACCAAAAAAATCCCACAACAACAACAAAACCAAAAGAACTAGACCCTTGACCCTTATTTCCTAGGGAAAATTGTTTTTGATAGAAGCATATCTAGGATGCATGCCCTGCAAGCGGCAAGATAGCCCAACAAAGCCACTGAGGCCATTTTAAAAGAGACTGGGTTCTACAACTGAATGACCAAAGCAGAATTTCACTTTTCAGGCTTTCTGGTATCCAGCAAAGAAAAGCTAGCATCTGCAGGGTATCCCTTAGAACGTAGGGGCAGGGGCTACACTGAGTAAGGGAGGGATGGATATTTTAGGAACAATAACAGAGAAATAGTGAGCAGGGCAGAGGACAGAGTGCTTGGCCTAAAGTGGGAGGTTGGGGTGGGAGGTTGCTTAGGAGGCAAGAAATGAGCAGAGAGAGAAAGGGAAACGAAAGCCAGGGAAAACAGCTTGTTCCCAAGTCCTCCTCCTTTTAAATTCCAAATGATTTCTTGAGTTAGAATTAATCTAATTAATGAAAGACTATTTATTAAGTTGATTTAGGAAAGAAAATATCTACATAAAAATTAAGTTTGTCTAGAGACAAGGACATGGAAAATTCAAAATGACTCCATTTTATTTCCTTTTCCATCATTATTTTAATTTAATCCTGCAAAATTTCAAAGCCATGATAATAACGACAGGAAGGGGAAGAGCATGCTCTCTTGCCTCAGGTTCTAAGCGTGGTGCTCCCCTGTTTGAATCGCTGACTTCCCACCCACTCTTTTTTTCCTTACTAGCTCAAGCTCGTCCTCGGGGCCTCTGCCCACATGTCGCTGGTTCCACGCCACCCTTCCTGATCCTTCAGGCAGGCTGGGAGCCCTCCTCTGGGCTCCCTCTGGCCCTCAGCCTTTGCTTTAAGAGCACCGCTCACACAGTCAAAGAAATACCCCACCTCCATCAGCCTCCCTCTGCTTCAGTGCCCAGTGCCTTGCACAAGGCCTGGCTTCTAGAATGTTCTCAATGAACACTTGTTAAACAAGTCAGTAAATGAATGAGTGGCTGAACAAACAAATGAACAAAAGAATAACTAAAAGAAGGGAGAGAAAGGAATAGCTGTATGTTATTTAAGGTCTCTGTGTAATAGGTAAAATCATTTTTATTTCAAGTTATAAAATTGTTTTACTGAGTAAGGAAAAAAAAAAAAAAAAACATTAAAAGAATGCCCAGCATATGGTAGGTACAATATAAATATTTATTGAATGAAGTTGAAGAATAATGAATTGGTCTAAATAAAATGAAATGTTTTTTCTGTGTCTAAGAAGCTACTTGTGAAGACAGGATTAGTATTTGGGTAGACGCCAGAGCATTCTAAATGCTTAAAATGTCTTCCTACATTTACTTTTCACTCTCTTTAAAACATTATCTGGCAAATCTATTTCTTGAATTGTTCACCCTCAGGACTCTGAAAATTATCAAAGGTGGCATTATAAAGGCACTTCTTAAACTAGGGCTATTTTTATGATATCATGATAAAAATTTCTCTTGAGTTGGCAAACATCTTGAGAACTAGATAATCATGTGTTGAAATCCTCATACTATAAATGTTAACAATTTAGAAATTAGATAAATTACATAGTGTTTCACAAAGAATATATTCTACAACAAAAAAGAAATCTATTTTTGACCTACATACAAACAACAAACTCCAGCCTACAAACAACTCTGCATTTGAAAAGCCCACTTTAAAAAAAAAAAAAAGGAAAAAAACCCAAAAACCCTCAAAATAGCAATCACATACTTCTGATGAAAGTGGCATCTTAAAAGATAAATACTGTGATAATTTTTTTAATGAACATATTTATAGTATACAAAAAGAAAGCAACAGTTGCTCAAATAAACTTATATTAGTAAAACTGACTGCTATTCCTGGTACATAGAGTAGGAAAAATATAACCTGCTTTAGCTAAAAATGAATAATTCAAATATTTATCACGTTTTTATAAACGAGTAATTCAAATAAAAATGGTGACAGTCTTTACCGTCACCATTTTTAATTTCCTACTCAGACTAGCTTGACTAACCACTGCTTTTAGGCTGGCTGTGAACACCTTGCGTAATTGAAAAATAACCTCATTTATTTAGAGAAATCAGAGATACTTAAATGTTGAATTTTCACAAGCCCTATACAACTATATATTAATGCCTTACTGATAGCTTATCAAGTATTTCAAAATTGCAAGCTTTATGACATTTTGGAATGCATATGTATGTGTATTTGTTTTCCAAATTAACTGATTTAGTCTCATATAGACTACCAAATATAATGCTATATTTTCAATTTGTCCTCTAATAGATGCATTCTCAGACAAAATAGCATATACAATAGATAAATCTACCTACAAGAGATTCTGTTTTATAACAAAATGAAAATATTTTTGCCA